>CCAG010020725.1:0-27399 GCA_001077435.1 Glossina morsitans morsitans
TTTTTTTTTTTTTTTTTTTTTTTTTTTTTTTTTTTTTTTTTTTTTTTTTTAATTCGATAATAAAAAGAGAGTTGTTGTCTCTGGTCGTGTTAACGATTGTGATTACGATTGTGATTGCAATTAATCGGTGGCGTTCAATAAATGATTGATAAAAAGTATGTGTAAAGTGATATTTTACAGGCGAATGTTTGTTTCGATTATAATTGAGAAATGGAAATAAAATCAAACCTGTCTACATATTAGAGAAATAGTTATAACTTTTTCTCTCGTACTTTAAGAGAAAATTTTAAGTTTGTTGATAATTTTTTTTGTTTCGTTGTTTTTTTTTTTTTTTTTTTTGATAGGTATTGTTGTGCTTTTGATTTTTCACACTTACCTGATGTCTACGTACACCCTTCTCATTTAGTAATGTGCTGCCATCTTCCTTCATATCGAAACTTCTCGAGAGTTTTGTAGCCAACTCCTAATTAGCACATTTTTATGTTTACATATTTTGTTTTTGTGTTTTTTTTTTGTATTTTATTTATTTATTAATTTTTTTTTTTTGTTTTTGATTTTTTCACATATTTGGCCCCCCGAAGATTAAAAGGGATTTTTGCGATAGAATTGCATTTGTTTGTAGGTGGGAAGAAGGTTTAAAACGTGAAAAAAAAAAATTATTGAATTGATTTGACGATAAATTATAATAATTATATTATAGTGAATAAAAAAAAAAAAAAGACATTGGTTTTAAACAGCAAATTGCAACAGCACACTTAGTGTTAACGTATGAAACATGTTGTGGCCAATTTTAGTTTCTTTGAGTTTTGCCGGGGGTTTTGTGCATAATATTTAGTAACTTTGTAGTATATTATCCTTTTAATTAAGATAAATATTTCGTTTTTGGAAAATATTCCGTTTATTTTCAAGTATTAAGATCGATCTGATGTATAACTTGTGTTGGCGTCTAGTGATGTATTTCTCATTTTACAGTTTTTACCTTAAGAAGGCAGTGCAGGATATTATTAAAAATCTACTCTACGAATAATTTTGTAATTGATTTTTTTTTCACTGATTAGTAAAATAACTGAATGAAAGACTTTCTAAAAACACCTAATACTATATTCTGCTTAAGGAGACTTCAATAGAGAAATGTTAATGTCTTCATTGTTTATCAGTTATTTTAACGTATTTCCACATATTCAACGTAAAGTATTGCAAGTGCCATTATTGCGTCAATGAAATAAACCATTGATCGAATTGATTTTTTAATTTCGCTTAAGTTCCTCAATAGTAGTAGAACTTCATTCTGATACGTTCGCCAGGCTATGAATATATGTTTCATTTCTGCTAGAGAATCTGTGCCTATAGTATCGAGAGTATTAGATTTCAACTTTGCAATAAAATTAGCGCACTTTACTCAACTACAAGGAACAAAATAATTTATCTATCAGAAAGGAAAACATATCTTCAGCAAACAATTCAAAATTGCAAAATGTTCTCGTCTCAGTTAAAAACAAATAAGAAAATCATATTTGGTCGTAACTGACTGAATCTTTTACACCCATCGCCGTTATCCTAAAAATGACAAATCAAAATGGAAATAACTACAATTTCGTACTTAGTTTTCCTTCGTCAGTTTTAAGTTTTTTTTTACATAGGCGTATGGGCTTTGTAGGCTTTGTCCTTTGACCAGTTTGGATCTTTTTCACATTCTTTTGCAATTCATTTTTGCGAACAAGAGATTGTTTACCAAAGATGTTACACAGCTGGGCAGGTGGGCAGATGGGCAGTTGAACAAATGGACAGATGAGAAGACGGACATCCTTAGGTGGATTCCGAAATTGAAACTGGTTAAGAATTTATATAGCTTATGAGGTTGTTGGAGCTTGCTTCTGTGCGTTAGAAAGATATTTCAAAATATGGAATTTTTTAATATTAGGTAAACGAGGTTAATTTTTCTAGTTTTTGCACAGGTGCTACAGTATCGCCCATTGAATATACTTGCAAACTTTTGTAGATTTATTTGCCGTAGTTTATGAGTAATGAGCCAAAAACCTATTTTTTATTTCTGTTAAAAAGTATACGTGCTCTCAGTTTACGTGATACTGCAAGTATGTCCTTTGACCGATTTAGCCCATTTTCAATACAACCCTGCGTGCAAGGATTTGCGTGCAATGTTTCCGCCAAATTTTAAATCGATAGCTTCATTTTTGCGGCCAAGGGAATGTTTACAACAGACATTACAACGACGGACAGACACGCAGACGAACAGACGAGCATGCTTAAATCGATTCAGTATTCGATGCCCATCAAGAATAGATATACCTTGTGGGGTCTTTAAACCTTCCTTCTGGGCGTTTGCAAGCGTTTTCACAAAATGAATAATCCAATCACCGAAGGATGAGTGAGTCGCGGCCTACCATTTCATACCCTAAGTCATTTCGCTTAATACAGTTATTTATATGACGAATTTTCAAAATAAGGTGCTATATAGAATGTGAGCGAACAAGAGTTCGGAGTCCAGAGAACCATCTTTCGTAGCTTTCGTCGTTGCGGCAAGATATGTCGGTGTACAAAATTTCATCAAAATATTTCAAAAGTTGTAATCTTTAACTTACAGGTTGAGCACAGGAAAACAAGACAGAGGGGCAGATGGACAGACAAGCTTAGATCGATTCAGAAAGTGATTCGAAATCGATAGGGGAGAAAGTGAGCTTATCGCAAGTGCTTCTGCGTGTTGCATTTATCATCGCGTCAACTTAATATGATCTCGTACCACATGTGGTGTAGGGTATGTAATTGGAAGGTATATATAGAAAAATGCCGTTATATATTTCAAAGTTAAAAACACTTTTCGGAACGATTAAGTCGTTTAATGCATTCACAGCAACAAAGATAATTTAATCAAATTATAAGTAATTTACACGAGATTGGCGAATGATATCTTAGCTATGAAGGTGTACCGCGAAAAAGACGTAAAAGCACCTTAAGTCTAGAATATAAATTTGTAAAATATCATTCTCTTAATAAGCACTTGTGCTGAAATTTAAATCGATATTTGCTTTAGTTTCTAAGTTAAAAAGTTCCACTTTTAAGGTCAAGCCTCGAAAATATATATTCAGATCACAAAAAGTCTAATAGAACATAATGGTCTTGGTAGAAAAATTCGTTGAACCATTATTTCAATTTCAACAAATTTGTGAAAATTAAAATTGTATCTTAGATCAAATGACTTCCTCTGAGACGAAGATTATAAAGTTTTCTAAGACTTTTATATATTAAGAGTGCTTTCACGGTTTTCGGTGGTTCCCACCCTCGGAGATATACGCTCACCTCGACGTTTTTCATGTTTGTTATATCTTACAACATTTGTAGTGTAAGGGTACATTAAGTTAGTGCGGGAAGACTTGAAATAGGACCACCTTTTTTTTATACCGATCGTTTCAGAATCACTTTCTGGGTCGATTTAAGCTTGTCTGCACATCTGTTTCTTTCACTGTTTTGTTTTCTTATGTTCAGACTAGACGTCGTAATTTTTAAGATATTTTGGTGATGTGTTTTGATCCAAAGACGATCACTATTGAAAATGGTTCGAATCGAACCATTTCTTCGACAGCTTCTCATACAATGCCTTATTTTGATGACTCGTTATAAGAAAAAATAGTATGAGTTTCAAAATTTCGCGATAAAAATTACTTAGTAGTAGTATTTCGATATTCTAAATTGGTGCGAGAACATTGAATCGGATGGGGCAATTTTTTGAACCCCTTGCCACATAACCGTTCCTACGGGAACAGAATCTTTACACAGTAAAGAGGCCTAAATGCTTTCATAATAATAATTGGACATAAAAGTTAACTGTAACGAAGTTGAACCACGTAGGTCTGTTTAGTGGATCCTAATCCATATAAGGATTCCAATAATATATAATAATAAGCCTTCATCTGCCAAAAAGTTCTTATTTTTAATATTTTTTATTACTCTTAGTGAATTTGGATCACATAGACTTATTTTTTCGATCGCACAACGGGAAAATAATATAATTTTTAACAAGTAAAGTAAATTTGCTAAATTTGGGCCACGTCGACGTTTGAGTATCCTCTAATACGAAGTCTTTCATGAAAATTGAAACGAAGTAGTGTAGGCTATATCTTGCCCCACTACAGTATGCTTGCATGCTTTTTTGTTACATTAGTGTTTGACAACATTGCATACTATATTTGCAACATTGCAAATTAATTTAACGAAAGTACTGAAAGCGCTGTTAATGTAAGTCTATCCATATTGCGCAACTTTTATAGTCGTTGGCAAACATATATGTCGGTAAAATGAGGAAGCTAGAAATGGAAACGACTCGTTCTTAGAATTTTTAGAGTTGTTTTGAGAATATAATGACATATATATATATATAAGTCATATGAATCATTGAATTTGAGTTTGGATGATAGGGTAAAGTTTAGCCATACGTGTCTGTCATGACACTCAAAAAAAGACCTTCAAATGAGTTTTTTATCATTGATCCCTCCAAGATTCAGCTAAAGCGACCCGACTTGTCCTACATTAAAGATTAACGTTGAAATTAAATAAAAGCTTCACAACTATTAATTTGCAGCTTTATGTGTAGCCTTGTTTGGAAACAACGGATAGATGGACCCATGGCTCCGTTTTAATTATTTCTACCTATCTTGAAATGACGCGGTAGTATGTACGGACAATTCAAAAATTTTCGAATTTTGAAAAACGAACAAACTCGTTCCTTGAAAGATCGGGAAAATGTTGATAAAATCCAGGCGAAATTCTTTCCGCTATTCACACTAATTATGAAACCATATACAGTCTGGCATATATTTGGCGAATATCGCAATATTCTATGGCTATATAAAACGACGAGTCCCAAGCAAATTTAGAGCAGTTGCAATGAAAATGATTAGAGAATACTTTACTTTAATACCGCGATTTTTAACGTAACACGTGCTAAGTGACTTTCTTTTTAGGATTTTATTTTTATTTCTTGTTCTTGATCAATTTCTTTTCCTATTTTTGTTTTTTTTTTTTTTTTCTTTGCTTCCACCGAAGATCGATAATAAATTTTATATGGTTACGACTTTTCGGACAAAATTATTTATTTTGGTTTTCGTTTTTGCGCATATGTGTGTATGTGCGTATGTGTGTCTGTCTCTGTTAGATTAGTTGGACTATTATAATATATATGCAGCACAGTAAAATGATCAAATCTCTGCGAGTGTGTCTGAAGGGATAGCGAGTTGCTTGCTATCCTCGGACAAAGTACGTGAGCACAAGACACATATGCAGAGAATGAAAAACGCACTATAATAATAAATTGGAATTAGAATATATGCATAATGTATATAAATTACACGCTATATGGAATGAAGAGTGCGAAACGTATGTAAAGATATTTTTTTATTTATTTTTTTTTTTTCAAATGTATTCAAATGTGTTTTTTTTAAAGCTACTAACTGTAATACAAAGCACTGAACTAAACTTTTTTTTTAAAGTACAATAAGGATATAACAATAATAACAACACTACGTAATTAGTTAATGCAACTACTAAATACTATAATAATTGTACAAGTGATTAGTGGCGAAAGTTACAGAGAGAGTATAAATACACGTAGAATTTATGTTTTAAGTTGAAATGAACATTCATGAAGAGTAATAAACCATAAAGAGAAGAGAATAAATTTAAGTTCTTAGTTTTTTTTTTATTTATGTTTTGTTGCGTTTTTTTTTTTTTTTTTTTTTTGTACATATAAGAAAGGTTTGGTTGTGCACAATATGCTTAAACGAAATCAAGTTTTAGTAAATTTAATTAACATTAATTAATACAGGGTGACTCATGCGTTAAGGTGCAATTATATTTTTCAAGCCTTTTTCTCGTTATTTTTTTTATTGTATTTTTTTTTTTTTTTTTTTATTTTTATAGTGCTTTCCTTTTTTAAAATAATTTTGAATAAAATTAAAATTTGTTTTTTAAAATGAAATATAAAGTTAAAAAAGAATACTTAAGATAAGGGAATATTCGACTTGAGGCGAACTCTGATTACCTATTAACCCTTTTATTTTATATTTTTAAATTTAAAATAAACAAAAACCCATATTCATCTCTCTGGATTGATCTGCATGAAACGATCAGTCCTATGGGGTATGATGTAGGTAGATTGCTCTTCCCCCTTTTTTTTCATTGTGAATGTGCCGATCGCCGAATCAAAATCTTATGTGACTTTGCTAGTCTTTTCGCCGTACGTAGTAATAAATTATCGTTGAAAGTTGTTGTGTATTTGTTAAAGTAAACGAACTCTTAGTGCCCTAAAAAAATGGAGGGGAACTTTTATTTTAAATATTCAGCAAACACCGCCAGTACATGTGTTGATTACATCGGGTAGAAGTTTTCTATTCGCTTTTCAGTTAATAAATTAATATATGTTTTGTATATTGATGGTCTTTTTTCTATGGCATCTATCAGCTGAAAAGGATTATGATGAAGTTGTCTTTTAGACTCTTTGAATGATGAAAACTGAGATATTTTTCGGAGCTGTGTCAGGTAAACATGGTGTTTGTGGAAGGATAATATTTGATTTTGTTTTTCTGAAAAACTGACTAACGTTCTGGCCAGCATGCAAATATTCGTTATTGTGATGCTGTTGTGCAAACGCTGCAATTCGGAAAGTTTTTTGCGAATAGATTCATACAAACAACTCGGAAGGGTTGAGCAATATTTTTTATTAACTATTTGATTCTCTGACGTGAGTTGCTTGTGAAATTCTTCAACGGGAATTCGTAATGCTCTGCTGTATTGTTTTTGGTATCGGTCCATCATATTGAAGTGTTTCTAAATTGTAATCATGCACTTTAACGTGTATATGCATCGTCATTCACATAAAGTAATGTTTTCAGTCATTTGGACAAAATCTTACTCCACAACGAATGTGGTTGTGTTGATTCAAGGCGAAAAAATGAACGAGAAAACTGAAAATCGTTCGTTAAATTAATTGAATTATTTCAACTGATATTTCAGCAATATGTTCAGTCCGTTCCCGATATTCAAACGAAGATTGCTGAGTTCAGAGAGAGGCTTAGCTGACATATATTTGTCAATGGTTGAAATTTACGGTCTTCCCAGGCTACGTCGTCATAAGCAATCATTATACTGCACAAGGACATAGTAAGGTTGTGCGGATATATCTAATATCTAAAACGACTCGAGATGGATCGACGTTTTAGTAAACGATTCCAGTTTGTCGGTCCCTCTGCCCGTCTATATTGTTTTCTGGTATTCAACTTGCAGTTCGCGATTTTTGAATTACTCTGATGACGTCATTATGTGACTTATTATATTAAACGATGTTGGTTACGTAAATTAATGGTGGGACCGCTATAGTCCCGCTATAGTGGTTTCACTTGTTTTCTGAACAGAATTTAATAAAAAAATCTTTGCTCAACAAAATTGTTCGCTTAGAAAACTCGCCGCTAATAGTTCCCAACAACTACAAAAGATAGCTTACGTTTATTTGTAAACGGAAAAATCCTATGACTTGAAGTTACTCTCGGTCAGATGAATGATTGTTATTCGCATCGATTACCGAAGTGTACTCCTTTTTAGAGGAATATTTCCATTCATTTTTGCAACACAGTGGTCCGTACAGTGTAAACTAAGTTTAACTTTTCCATATCAATATTTCCTCGTTTTGTCCAATTACAGGAACAAGGAAATCCATGTAATGTTAAATCGAAATTTAAAACTTTCTGTATTATTCTACGCTTCATACAGAAGTTACAGGACATTCATTCTGCGAACATTCATTCTTCGTTGGGGCACAAAATAGGTAACGCAATTGCAGAATGCAACAATAATTTACACTAAGAAAAATATTAGATAATTTTTTTCTAAAATGTTGTTTCAACTTTTTTCAATCGGACAAATTCTTAACTGACAGACCTGATTACATCCTCTGTCTCTGTGGTCTATATTACAAGCAAAACAAGTGCAAAAATAAAAACACTAAAAATTGATTAATTAAATAAAGAAGAAAAAAAAAAGAAAAAAACGTTGACAAACTAATTTACATTTATGACCAAATGGTGATTAATAAAATTTTCCAAATTAGAATTAATTTCTGCTTTACTTGACTTTTCAAAATGCAAGTGCAAACCAAAAATAAATTGCATGTTTATTCCATTTTATTGAAACTAATATACGAAAGCAGGCTAAGTAGAATTTTCATACGCAATTCAATATCACAACAAATAATAAAGCTGTATTTTTTATTCTGATACCAAGTTTTCAATACCCACCACCTAGGTCTCAATGCGTTTTATTCAATTCACTGGAAGCCTCTCCGACTAATGTCGAAGCTATTTTTGTCATTTTTTCGATTGACTATGAATATAACGCAGACTGTTCATTAAAACGGGACTTCTTATCTGATCTAAGTTTTATTGGACTTTAGTTACAACGAAGGAGCACACACTCGATGTATGAAGCAAAAGACTCACTATAATGCAAATCTAAACTAATGAACCGTAATATGCTTTGCGATATTTAAAATTTTTGATTTCTCTTCAAGAAAAGCTATACGCTTATGATTGATTTTTATTTTTCATTTTTATTTAACAAAAAGTTTTCTCTACGCATTTATCGTTTTTTTCTTTCTGGTCAATATAAAAAGTTTTCCGATCCATTTTTGAGCAGATCTATGAAAATTTTCATAATGATGTCATGTAAGAACGGACGTATTATAAATCGACTCCGAAACCGCTTACGATCTGCTTTAATTCGAACACCCTGATGGTGGATATATAATCAAAAATAATGTAGTTTTGCATTTTAAAATTTTACTATGCATTAAGTTTATATAATTTTTTGTTTGGTGAAGGAGATGGTGAAGAGAAGAGAGTTTAGCAATATAGTCAAACATTTATAGAAAAAACAAAAAATGCAATTTACAAATAGGTGTTCTGCAACTGGCTTTTTAGTTGACTGTTTTGTAAATAGTGGTTGTTTCTTTTTAGGGTTTTTTTTTTTTTTTTTTTTAAATTTCTTTTTTGGTTTTTTTTTTTTAAGTGAAAAATACAATTGCACTTACAAGAGGTCGTCCCCAATACCATGATTTGACACGTTGTGTTAAACCACCCAAATGTGAACGTAATCCATCTAGGTAGCCGCCCTGTAAATGTACAATGAACGAGAGAAACAACAACAACAACAACAACAACAACAGCAACAACAACAACAGCAACGGCAAAAAATACAAACACACACATAAACCCCCCCATCCACACACATACACACCCCCATTCGAACACATACACACAGACCTAAACATGAAAATAAATGTAATAAAACAATGGAAACATAAAAAAAGAAGAAATAGAAAAAAAAGAAAAAGATGATAAATAATAAAGAAGTCAAGAAGAATATATAAATTAACTAACTGCAAGTTACTCTATACATTTTATCTCTTCATAGTTATTTATGAGATAAGCCTTTTAGTTAAGATATAATGCAAGTTAAATGAAATAAAGTCGAACTAATTGAACAAATTTGTCAACTTAAAGGTACATAGGAACTATTTCTTAAGGGTTTAACTAAATCTTTACTCTCAGGTACAAATCTAAAGTAAATTTCTAAATTTTCATTATTTTACTATGAATTAGGTGCGAATTACTTTCAAAAATATTTAAAATTCTTTCCTTCTCTCTTTCTCTCTCTCTCTCTCTCTCTCTTTCTCTCTCTCTCTCGTCTCTTCCTTATACCTAAATTAAGTATGTATTACTAAAAAGTGTTTAACAACATCTATAAAGACTAGTTTTCTAAATTTGTTTTTAAAATGTGATTTCCTTCTAAAAGTGAAAGAATTTCTAATTTCTTTTTTCAAATCTTTTACTAAAGAGTACTTCTAATGGCGAATGTTTATGCTTTTCATGTACGATGATTATTGTGTTTTCTTATGTTTACTTTATGTAAATTATAACGAAATATCCAACCTATGGATAAGTATTTAGGTAATTCATTTCTTTATATAATAACGTAGAGGAAAAGAAATACGCAGGCTTTTACGCAATAAATCAAACACTTACCTGTTCCTGTTTGTTCCGAATTGTCACCAGCCATATTCAGGGAAAGACATGAAAAGAAAGGGAGTAACAAATAAATTTATTTAAAGCATTCATCAAATTATATACCAAATAGATCGTGTGATTAGAAGAAGATGAAGAAAGAATGACAGAATTTTAGAAATCATGTGTGAGAGAAAGATTTCTTATGAAGCCTATAAATAACTTTAGTTCAACCGTAAGCACTATTTCAAGTCATTTTCCAGTTCGTTGCAGGATTTGCGATCTCTTGCGTTGCTTCAAAGTGAGAATATGCGAAATTATCGAGGAACTCGTAATTGTAAAGGGGCGGCTACACGATCGCTATTTGTTTACTGCAAAGTAGAAAATTCAATTGATTGAAACTGTATGTCACACATTACTGTAACATTTCCAGATTATTTTGCTTACACGCTTTTGAGTTATGCGTAAGTTTCTTCTAGGGTAAAAATTAGTTAACAGCAGGCTTAGGTAAGGGAAAGAAACGTTCTTTTTTCACTCATATCGGGCATAAGATCTTCTCATTTTGATATCATTTTGTACCCTGTACACATCTAACGCATATAACGCACATTTACGTTTAGATTCCATACGAGTTTCCTGTAAATCAAATTAGATCTTACAAAATTGTCTAAGCCGCGAAGCAGCATTCTAATATTCTAGTATCAGAGTTGATTGATCCGAGCTTTTGTATCGGCCTGTGAATTTGTCTGTTTGCAAAAATACTAATTTTGCCTGATTTTAAAGATATTCCGATAAGTAAGACCTCTGTAAGGAGAAATAAAAAAATTCTATTTGGTAGCATTTAAACTTCCTCAGGTGAATAAAGTCGTTTGATGATCAAGCCTTGAATAATAGCCTGGTGCTCGATATACGCCATAATTTTCTCATCATCAAATCGACATGTCATGGTAGATATCCCGACCGTGCTTCACGAAATGAAGTTTTACGCTGCTCCGCTTACTTAGCGTTCTTCTAGTACTACGATATCCCGACGTGATTTTCGCAAGATTTTATGTGTGCCAAGAACTTTCTGTCATTGCGACAATTAACTTGAATATTAACGTGAATTAACTTTACAACAGTGCTTTACGTACGTGTACTTTAGCAATGAAGCGGCGCACCAGACTGCTGATGAAAGTATTATCAGCATGTAGGTGATTAGTATTAAGTTATAAAACAAGATGATCATATCATAAATTTCGAATAATTTCCAACACTATTACAATTAGCATAGAATCACTTTCGTTGTGAAATTTAATCGTAAACACGCTCGATGCCATTTTATGTCCTACATACACCGAAATTTGCTCAAAAAAGCAATTAGTTTAATTTAGAAAGCGTGTCTTTTAATTCAGGAATTAGATATCGGGGTCTTTCAAATGATGTGATGATATACAAAATACGTTTTAAAGTAAACAGTACGTCTTCAAAGTAGCACATCACAGCAGCGCCCCCTGATGAAAAGACACATTCTGAAAGTCTACGCATGCTAATCGGACGTGTAGGAGTCCGGTTACAGTGTCATCAATAGTAACACGAGTGTTTATCCAATAGCAAAGTTAACAAGCCGTAGAAGCGCTTTTAGATAAGTCATGAAGGCGTAGATGACGAACATATTGGGCATTTGAAATTTGTGGTAACTGAAGATGCAGGAAAATTGCCCATGAATTAAATCAATCAAAGATTAGCCAAAAGCTTGTTCGTGCTTCGTTTCGATGACCAAAAACTGCACAGAAAAAGTTATCCTTATAACTAATTTTTTAACCACACAATTATAGTTTAACCGTAAAACATTTGCTTTACTTTTCAATTAAACGAAAGCATTATATTGACGTGGAGGTCAGCCGAATGGCTTGAACGGATGCAACTATTCTAATACCGCCATTAGAATGCCATAACTCGATTTCTACACGTCCGATTATTTAGCATATTTGGCTGAAGGTTAATGAAGGATACTGCCTCTTAATTTAAACAGCCATCAATAGGTGGCGTCGCTAGAATGTGCCACGTTGGTAACTGCTCTAGCTATGATTTAAAACCAATGATTACAACAAAATATGTATAATTTATTTAAATGTCAAAAGACAATGAAATACGTGTCGTACGATACCTCGTACACTTAACTTATACTTTAACGTACACTTTATTGCATCGAAAAAATATAAAAGGGAAAAAGGAAAAGTGTTGCCATCGATTTTATTTTATATAAAACCAGAGTTGTTGATCGACGATAAACTTAAGTGTTGACTCGGGCCTTTTAAAAACTTTCTGCTGACTTATGGAACACACTTTGTAATCGTATAGTAGGGAAATTGCGTGGTCAGCCAATCGTGTGTTCGCTAAAGACTTTTAGCGAAATAAAAAAGATAAAGACGTAAAGTCAACTTAATATGCACCCTCGGTTGATTCACCATGTAAATCGGCTTTGACATCTAATGAATTCTTTTTTAAAAACACTTTACATATATAGAATGGAAATTGGTATAAGCGCATGCACAAGAAAACGAAATATTCTACAAAAGCCAATTAAAAGATTTCCAAAACTAAAAATTTGTTTTTGTTTATTTCAAATCAAGTTTATAATAACATAAGTGCTTTAAGAAACATTCTCACCAAAAAAATTTTCCAATACTTTTTGCTCTGGATACATTCGGATAGGCTCACGAGATCAATGCTCAGTAGTTTCGAAATTGGTTTTTTGTGAAATGCATGAATATGTACACTGACAGACAGAATTAGAAACCTGTTGCCCATGTTGCTGTGAACCATATTGCTTCAAACTTTGGCATATGTATGTTGAACATAATACCATTTAACATAATACCAAGAAGTGGATATAAAATCGTAGGGCAGTTTAGTTGATTCAAGCTCAAATGGAAAGCGATGCAGAAATTCAGCCTTAATTCTTATATGTTACATGATAGGGTATCATTTACAACTAAATAATAACATTTTTCGAATCAGTTAAAGAGAGAAATCATTTCAACTTCTACTTCACTACGAAAGTCATGCTTTCATTTTCATAAACAAATAAGTTTTATAACAAATAGAACTAAAGTTAAGTTAAATAAAAAGATAAACACAAAATGTAATCGACAAGTGAGGAGCGAAATAGCGTTAACAACGATCGTCTCAATGGTTCGATACGATTTCATTTAACAAAATCTTTAATATTGAAAGTAGTTTTATAGCTTTTTTTAAGTGTTCACGTGACCCGAAAGATTTTCCATAGTTCAAAAGTCTCTCATTCCAAGTCAACTGTTATCCGCTTACTTAATTGCAGTTTATTTTGCGATTGAAAAAAACTTTGTATTACTAATTTGAGCAGGACCAACTTACGCGAATTGATTGAAAAGAGGATTGTTTGAAAGAAACATTGGGAGGTTGAATTGAGACGTCGTCATACCAGATTGGCTGACGATGCATATTCGGGATGACCACAACCTATAAGGCTAGAGATCTAATATAAAAAATTCCACATAACCTTTTTCTCACACATTAAAGCAATTTTTATCAATATTTAGAAGCGAGAAAGTTGACTGAACGTTGTATTCCACGTTTACGAACGATGGTACAAACACGCCCAGTCGCCAATCGATGCCTACAATGAACACATTATACAGATAGAAGTTCTGTTTGTTGCCCTACGCACCTTGTTCTCTGAATACAACTTGAAGCGACTATTTTTTTGGTTAATAAATTTCAAAAGGATGCTCCCGGTCAAAAAAATTTACCTCGAATGATAAGGTCATTATGGAAATTGAAGCGTATTTTAAGAGTTTTGACAAATCTCTTTACACATATTAAGGAACGTTTGAATTGATTGTATCATTTTTGAAGAAGAAGTTGAGAGAGATTGAGAGTTTTTCCGACAAACCTCGTAAGCTGGACGTAGGATAATGTTTTAGTCGCAGATAATATTTGGTTCGTGCCGTTAACATACCACTTGTTTAAAAAAAAAAAAAGAAGAAATAGTGCTCTAGGATGCATGGCTACGGCACAGTTACCATTACGATGCGTGCATGGGATTACAACTTCCATCTAATAAGTGTTTCACTCAATAACAATTAATTTCATTGGGAAAGCAATCAAATCAAAAGCTTCTTCGAAGCGAGAATTAACACTCATTCAAATATTATAGGAACTAATTACTTATTAAACACGAGAATCCTCATCAGAATGAAGAGGAAAGAGGCCAGTTTTTAGGAAGCATTTAAAGGATCATCACGGATTTGATATGTAAATGGAATGGATAGCACTGATTTTCTGGAAAAAAGGATATGAAAAACAAAATGTATATGAATAAGCTAATCGAGCGTCGTATACATTTCGACGGTCGATTTTGGAAGTCTAAGTTCTAAACACCACAAAGCTAGCAAAGAAAAAAATCGTTGAAAATGTTTAGTAAATATGCTTAAGTCCTTTAATACATAGATAATTGTTTAAAAAAAAATACAAAAGTTAGTCTGCCATTGCCAAAAAAAAAAATTAAATTCGTTATATGGCGAATTTTTGGTACACGAAGTCAAGCCGGCAGTTTAATGATCTAGAAAAATCTAGAATGTTATTTACGCGTGTATTTGCAAGTTACGCATGATGATTTTTTACTTGTATTTTAGAACGATAAGCTTTGCATTTTAAGTTGTAGTTTTTACATTTTGTTAGCATACGTTTAGGCGGATCTCTCTTTTTTTCAGACTTGACTGTAGGTAGGCATGACAGGAAATCTCTATCTTCGTTTTCGCAACGGTCAACGTTCTAATAATGTACGACATGTGGACAAACGTAGATGAATGAAAAGCAAATCCGTTATGCTTATATCTGTCGTTGGTGGGGGAAAAAAGAAAACAAAAAGAGAGGAAATGGCAAGTAGATTATATTCATCTTTCCTTGCGGTATTTGATTGTAAGTAATAGCGAAAATCTACTCACTTGATGATCGTATATCGTTTCTTCAACGTACTGTTTGTTATACCATAGAGAGGACTAAGTACATAAAGATATCGTCAAATCCTTTATATATAATATAATAAAAGTAGTGAAATCTCAGTGAATTTTGATGTTTCTGTTATCAATAACAGTGGTAGAGCTCTAGTCCTAGCAGTTATTTGGCTGCTTGCTTAGTCAATCTCATTGTTTACGTTCGGCACAACCTCTGTTAAAGGTTGCTTGATATGACGTACAACTTTATCAAACGTTCACAAGGCAAAAGCATATACAATTCTATGTTTTAAGTGAATATGCGCTTTACTCTACATATAAGTGTAGACGAAAAAAAAAAACCAAAGATTAGGTAGCAAATACAACTTGTTTTCGTTCCATCGTGGATATTAATTCATATTAACAAATTCTTCATTTTATATTTGCTTCATATATATTTCATTGAAAAATTTTACGATTAAAACAAGTAAGAGCACACTTTAGTGGGCCAGGGCTCATCATTAAATACCCGACACTACCTTACAACTATTGGCATAACGACTATTCAATATAAAGCCTTGTATATGAAATAGTCGAAAATAGGGCTCAATGTTAACCATATTCAAAAGCGTTCGCCTTTGGGCCAAAACACGCCTGTGTATCAAATTTCATCAAAATGTCTCAAAAATTGCGACCTCTAGGTTGAACACAAAAATATAATTAGATCATAATAGTAATTTAAGACACAAAAAACTTAACTGTACCAAATTTGAACCATCCCGACCTATTTTTTGGACTCTATCCTATATTGGAATTTTCACGAAAATTTTGGTTTTTTATGACAGAAAAATATAAGTTTTACTATTTTATGATGAAAGTTGATCCATAATAGCAGTTTGATCTAAAAATTATACTGTGGTGAATTGTTGAACCTCTTGAGCGTAATCTCTCTTACGGAAAGTAACCCTTTATTTGTCTAATTTTTAATATACACTTCTATAATAGTAGGTTCATATAAAAACAGGGTAGCATTTTTGTATTCTATGGCAAAAACAGAAGTTTTGCTAGACAATGGGGTGTAGGGTATTAAATCAATCGGCCTAGCCCGACTATAATGATTTCACTCGTTTTAGTTGTAGTTATGTCGGGTTATCTAATAATCTATCCAGCTGTAGTTGGCCAATTTTATAAAGATATCGTTAACCAGTTAGCTAGCATTGACGAATATACTTGTTAGGGTGAAATGGCAATATTTCATCGTATATTTGTATAGGTAATGTTTGAGACAAAGTTTAGTTTCAAATTTGCCAAAAAGTTTGCGACAGCTAACTGACTAATTATTGTTGATTACTTAAGAGATTGGTGCAATGTACGTTAGAGATTAAATAACTCCCAGGAATGGACACATAGATGAGTAGAAAGGTAGAAAAAAACTTAGAACGCGAAAGAAAGCATAAACGCATAACGCATAAACTTACACGAATCGTTTAATATTCGGTACCGTGATTATTAGGTTTACAAGAAATCCTTTCACTTATTTTATTAGTCGGTCATGATACTTTTTATGAAATGACTTCGTACGTTCACATTTTCCCAATAGTTAAATATGAAATCAAAGAACTTAAGCAGGAACTTTAAGCAAGTAATATTGTGCTTAACCTTGTTTCATCTGACTATGGATTTCATTACATCGTTTTAGTGGTCAACCGAGATTCTTATTTCCTAGCTTTTAAAGGCACAAGATGAAGTTGCTTTCTGGGAAAAAATAATCGCTATAAGCAAAAGGTAAATTCCTCTGGAAAAATTTAGTCCACAAATTCGGGATAGCATGTAAGTTCGTAACCTCAAATTTTGCAACCCTTTGCAGTTCCGCATTTGATGGACTAAATTTTTTCGATTTTATCAAAAAGCTAACATTCGATCACCTTTTGATTATAAACCTAATCGAAATAAAACTTAGACTGTAATGGAAACAATCTAGAAAGAAAATCCGTTCTTCTTAAATTTGTGTAGAACCGGCTTTTCTTATATTTTTATTTTTTTACGTTATTAGTGCATAATATTAGGAAAATGGCACAAAGTATTTGCTTAAAGCATGAAACACAAAGGTTGTCTTAAAGCATTAAACACAAATTCGGAGTACAAATCATTAACGATACCAGAGCAATTGGATGTCTTGGATAGAAGACTTTATAGGTGAGCGACGGTTTTCTTACAGAAGTCTGGAGTGGAACGATCTCATTCACAGGCAGTTTAAAGATTTTGAAAACCGAGATGACAAAATATTCCCTTAACTTAAGTTCAATGTAGTTTTCTCTTGTCTTAATTTAAAAAAAAAAGCCCAATCACTCGGATGATATCCGTTGTTTGTGTAATTGTGCGGCGACGATCAGAAAGAAGCGAGGAAAGAGGAACAGACAGGGTGCTGATGACCGTAGCCGCATGAGTGTGCGCGTAATCGATAAGCGTTATGCAATTCACTAACTGATCACTCACTATAACTACGGCCGATAAAAACGCTATCGCACTTGAGATTTGAAACCGCGAACAATGACTTCTCGGCTATTCTGGACTGAGTTGCACAAAGTCAAGATCAAAAAACCTGTTCAAAGAGTTACATTGAGTTACTAATCTAAGTCATGTGAAGTTCGAAAACATGAATGGGAACCGAGTTTTGTGAAGAAGATAAGAATATTATTTAGGCTGAAATTTTCAGCGATTTGATCGAATACAAAGGCGTGTTTCACAAGCGTAACTAGTTCAGAATTTGAACGAATATTTACGATGAATTTCCATTAACGTATGACACACCACTACTTACTTTGAGAAGGCAAGCATTTCCTTACAAATTCAAAAGTCATTGCGAACAGCAACCTATTTGAATATTACGGCACATTTGCATCACTAAGTGCGGAGTTAGCGTATACGTTACAAAGTTTTGATCTTAAATTTTTAATTGGTCTATAGACCATTGGCGCAGCACACTTAAGCATTTGAGTGTGAGGAAAATATTTCGTGTTCGCTATGACTAAATCTTCTCATCGTGATAGCACATGACTTGGCATGACTTATTCTCAAATTTCTCAGTGTTACAAACGTGACTGACATATCTGGTATACTTTTTTTCATTCTACGCTAATAAACCAGTTAACATTTTATGGTGTTGAGTGTGTTTAAAACTGGCCGCACAAGACTTAAAGAAAAAATAAAAAAAAAGTGACGTTTATGAAGTAATGCATTCGCGCTATACGCTCACGAAGTAGGGAACTAAATCAGTGTATATGTGCATGAGTTTTATTTCATTTACGTATGCGTACGCTTGATTAGTGCGTGTGCCTGCATGTTACAGTTGGTTTGCTGGTGTGCAGCCGAATGTAGTACGAAAATTACAACATATAATATTGTCATGCTTAGCAGAAGATCTTAAATGTATTTTTAATACAGCATGATCTTAAATAACCGACAAGAGAGAGCCCAGACTGACGAATTAAGAAAAATGCGACTTAGAAGACAACAACATACGTACAACAACGTACACCACATGACTAATGTAAATGAATGTTTGCAACTAGTTTCTTATTGCAACTGTTTTCTTTTTTCCTTTTTGCTCTGTTGACCAAGCAATAGAGATTTTTTAATGCTCACTAATTAAACAGCAGAGAGAGAAGAGTATGTTAAATTATTTAGGCAGTTTGTTACTATACGCAATATGCACAATGATGTACAATCGAATAAAACATGTACAGCGCACAATTTCATATTCAACACATCGAGAGACTACGACCATTAGTTTAATAGTTAGCTTTAAAGATATATAGAATTTTGATTAGCACGCAGTGATTGGACTCAGTACATTGATTTCCGGCATATAAATTATGTAGTGTCCGACTTTTTTTCGATTAACCCTAAGCGCGCCTTTCCCAATGACATATGTTCTCATGTTTGGCTGTAGTATGAGCAAACTTGGAGTAGGAACAAATTCAAGGAGTACCCTTAACAATGTTAGCTTGTAAGTAGAAATGTAATACTTAATTGTAAAATCGGAAGCTTCAACTAAATCTACTTCGTTCCCAGCAAATGTGGGTCTTCGTCTCGGTAAGTGAGTATCGACTATTGATTAATGAATTCATTAAAATTTACCACACTACGTGTGTATGTATGAAAAATGATTAAAAGACAAGATTTTTAAAAGGTTGAAACCAAATTTTTTAGAGTATTGATACCTTCCAGCATTAATAATAACTGCACATTAAATTCCTGTGATTGTTTGCCTAGAAAGAATTGAATTGGACTCATACTTTATTATGTGAATGGATGCAGAGCCATTTCTGAATCCGTTTAAGCTCGTCCATTGATCAGTACACTTTTGTGTCTTTTAATCCGATTTCGATATTCTTGCATTCAACTCACATTTTCGAAACATGTTTTGGCGCCAGGACGCAAGGTTTTGAAACTGAAATTGTTTCGGACCATTAAATAAATTTCCTTTAACGATATGAAAACAGTATTTCTCGTTAAAACTCTGTGAGAAATGGTATTTTGGACCGCTTTTGGACCTCTTCCAATTGAAACGATCATACAAAAAATAAGTTTCTACTTGATAACAAGGTCTAAGTTTGTGTATTTTATGATGACAATTGACGCAAATTTTATACATATATTTACTATGGTAAATTTGAACTAAATATGTATATTTTTATGATCCCTCCTCACGTATACGTCTTTAGGAAAAATGAAGTTTTTTATCGGAACAACATCTAATTTTCGTCATATTATAAGGAAGATAGTTAAAGGATTGTATGCTGAGGAGTGAAGTATAATATTGAATAGTCGGCCTTGCCCATTAATTATTTCCGTTTTATAAAGATTATCGGACTACACTTATATAGAGTTTCTATCGCACTTCTAATACTCTATACTTTGCATTTTCAAAACATAACTCTAAGGATAGAGTACATGCTTACAAGATGAAAGAGTTAGACAAATCGCAAAGAACAACACAATATTTCAAAGCATTTTTGCAAATAACTTTTAGGCCATGAAAAGTGTATTGATCAGAGTTTCGTCGGCACAAATGTTTTTTCGAATCAATATAAAATTATTGGTAAATGAAAGAACACAACGAATACATTGAAGTGCTTTATGTATTCGGTTTGCACCCAGACTTTTTTGTTATGTGCAGCCTTGTTTACTAGCATTGTATATTTTATTTATTTAATTTTTTTTGAAGTTCTTAACTTTGAATTATTTGAAAACTTGAAAACTTGTATATAACTATATATACATACATTATACGTATATATTACTTCAGTTTACTATTCACTATGCGATTAACAGAATCATTGGGTGTTAACCAGACATATTGAAGAAATCACCGTTGTCGCGAAGTCGCTTTGAAATTAAATATTAATACACATTCAGTTTATTCGAATAGGTTTACTATTATATGTAAGATGAGTGAAAAAATGGAAGACAAAAAGTTCGTTAAGATGTTTCGAAAGCAATGACAAAGTCGATATACCTTTAAATTAACTTAATGAGCTTGAAGATGTGTGAAAGAAAGAGGTAATAAAAAAGTACAATATAGCTGATCTTTGTGGTTTTATAATGGTATACGGGTAACAGGAAAAGTTAACGAAGAATATCGCGAATCTAAAAGTAATCAAGTAAATTAGCTTCACGTTAGCCCCTATATTTTATATTAAATATTAGTTTCACGATTCGTTTAAACCATTTATGAATGGTTGGGCATTTATGCCCACAGTATGATGTCATGCCATCAATCGGACAATCAATCGAAACAAAGTGTATGTGCAAGCAAATGCTCGCTAATCTGTAAAACAATTATTATTATGCCAAAAATGAAAGGAACTTAAAAATTATTATGATAAGAGATAAACGTTCGAAGTGGACTTCGCCTTGACACTTAACTGACAAATTACTTTAAATCTAATTCGATACTTTGAGACAATTATGAATGAAATAATTGCGAACAATTTTTCAATTTGAGACTGTGCTATGGACCACAAGGCACGACTACTTTGATCAAAGGGCAGCCAGACGAGCAAAAAAACCTCTTACAATTACCAAAAAAAAACTTATATAATATGAAGCGTTTATAAAAAATGAATTCAATGCGGCCGTGGTAAGAAAAATACAACAATTGCTAACAAAAAAAAAGAAAAGAAAACGAAAAGAAAACGAAAAAATAATCCCGAGCTTGATTGATGATTAAGTAATAATTCGTAAAATGAAAAATCAATAGAAATAAAAGACTATGACAGTACATTCATTTTAGAAGAAACCTTGAAGTGCTCATCACTTTATGAAGATCTCTTTGTTCATTTTATCCAACTATACATACTTTTCAGTTCGGAACTCGATATTCATTCAATTGTCGGTTTCATTTGGAAAAATCTGTTTAAAATCTTTTCATTTTTCATTCATTTCGTTTAATTTGAAATTGTTTCAATTGAAATGGGCGTGCCTGTCAATACAATTGCACACGTTTTGGAGTATTTGCAAAAGTTTTAATTCTTTTTTCTCGTAAATTGTTAAGTCTTTTCTAAACTGTAGAGTGCTTATGTACACTTTGCGCACTATTTGTATAAGACTAACTGACTTCTCAACGATTTCAAGTGTAGTTCGCCTTTTGTGGCTCTTGGTCTTGCAATGGTTTTTAGCCTCTGATATATTGAAACACAGTCGTTGGCTAACGTTTAAAGCGTGCGGTTGTTGGATACTCTTAAACAACGCGAAAAGTTCAACAACAAGGAAATAAGTGCTGTAAACAATTAAACAAGACGAAATACTTTATTAACAAAAACAAAAACAAAAACAAAAAAAAAGAAAACAAAAAACTCATTTTGATTAACTGGAAAAAAGGTAGGTTTACTTGCTTGTGTTTTTTTTTCAAGGGAAAGGAATGAATGTTAAGAAAAAGAAAAAAACTAAGTTTACCGCTAAGGTGAACGTGACGTTCGGTTCTATTCTACGCGAGAGTATAAGTTTAATTCTTTTAGGTGAATTAAAATCTTACGGATTGTTTTTGAAATTATTTATTATATATTTTGTATTATTTATTTTTGTTTCTGTTTTCGCTCTCATTTTCGTTTTTATTGTTTTCCTTTTCTTTTTTTTTTTTTTAATGATTTTCAATTCATAATAAGGTTTTTATGACTTTGATGTCAATTTTTTTTTTTTTTTTATCTAAACATAATATTAATTTTTTTTGGACTGAGAGAATATTGTAAAGAGAAATTATAATAGAAATAAAAGGAAATTAGAATACAAGAAAGGTTAATGTTACTTCTGTTTGAGTTGTGTTTTAATCATTTAAGTGCCGTAGAGAGTATTGTTTTCTGTAACTTTGCAGCAAAGCACCATTTCGTCACTATCCCCGCCGTTATGATCAAGAGACGTATCAAAACACAATTTCGTCAATATAATGTTTATAATACGTAACATATAGCATACAACGCAATGTAAACAAACTTTCACAACTGCTTGCTAACAAGTGTTTAGCGGTGTGTGTGTGTGTGTGTGTGTTTTTTTTTTTTTTCTTTTAATACAGTTAAAATTTCGCAACAAACGCACGCCACCATTGGGAAAATATATATTTCAATTTTTATTCATATTGAATATGTATGCATGTATAAAGACATGCACACAAGTGCATATAAATATCGAAGCATTGCATCGCAAAGCAAGTCTTATCTAATTTTCTATTTGCCACATAATGATGATGTTACAGAGTGCAAGTCGCAAAAGCCCAAAACGGCTTATGTTTTTGCTAAAATACACACACACATACACGCAGCAGGGCAGCTGAGCAAGCTAAATTGTATTATGTGTCGTTTTGATATTTTACGTTTTTTTTGCAAGTTGTGCTTTGTTTGAATTTAATTAACCTCATCTAGTTTTTGTTTCCATTGTTTAAGCTGCAGTATTAAAACTTGGCCAAGTTTGTTTGCCGTTTTTATTGTCCATACAAAATTATATCTTCGGGTCTTTCATAAGTGTTTGTGTGTGCATACATTTAATTTCATTCAATACCAACATCCTCATCTTTACCCCATCATTACGCCGATAGCAGTAACTAAACATGGTCTGGTTTAGCTCAACTGGTGTTGAAGGTTTCGAGAGAGTTACCATGAATTATGGATTCCCATACGGATTTAAATGCCAAACCTGGATTTTTAAGCAACATATGAAATACAAAGGTTACCTTAATTTCATCGAAACGTTTGCGAGATTTTTTTTTTTTTTTTTTTTTTTTTTAATAATTATAGAGTGTAGTAAATGGAGCCTGTTTAAGGTATAATACAGATTAAGGTAATTTACTTCTCTCCTTAATATACTTATAAAAGTATATTATTTTTAGAGCAATTTTTCCTCTACCTTTTCGCATTGACCTGGTATTTCGTGAAGTTCATATATGTCCGGCAAACGATACGTTAAAGTTAGTATATTTTGTCGACTATACGAAATATCAATGCAAACATTCGTCGGATTTGATGAATGTGTGCTTGTCGGTCATAATCATTTTCGAAATTTTGTACTAATTTCAAAACTGGGTTTATTTTCAAATATTTCAAGTTTTGTTTATGTGTTTCATTGACGATACAAAGCACGTGTTTTTTTTTTTGTTTTTTTGATAGTTTGATTCGAAACAAGGGTAAATAAGAACGGTTTCCGGTTTGATTTTTAATGTATTGCGAAAGAATTTTCTGAGCACATATGTTGCAGTCAATTTGTGTTGTAGTATCTTCCCTTATATATAAGCATATAATTCATTGCCATGAATCGAAACGACTCCATGAGATACAATGCGTACGTTCCTCACTCGGTCCGTAGATAATTGAGCTGATCTTTGCCCATGTTGCAAGTTGCAAGACAGCTTTTACATAAGTGTTAAAACAATTTCACGGTACGGAAAGAAAAATCTTCAAACTCTCTTGTGGTACTCATCACAATGGCTATAAATTAGAGTATATAGCATATTATAGACATATTATATGTATATAGATAGAAACATATACCATCTAAAAGGCATTATGTTTAAAAGTTGTACGTGACTGCGGTTTTTAATAGAAATTTTATTGAATTCCACAGATCGCAAAGCTTTTCTATGTCTACATATATATACATATATGAAATTACTTTCGTTTTCGTTTTCATCTTTTTCGAATTCAATATGAAAACAACTTATAAATCCATTTGTGACTGAAAAATTTCATATTTTCTTTTCTTGATTTTGGTTTCGTACTGCAGGAAAAGTAAATGCTTTCCAAATATATTAAAGCAATTAAAACATAACCGCTCATATATTTTTGTTAAGTATGGGATTCTAAACGAAGTTAGCTATGATTTCATCTATCTGTCTGCTAGTCCTTTGTTGGATATCACAAAAAGTTTTGCGACAAACCAATTTTTTTTAAATGTTGTTAAAAAAAAAGCAAAACGTTTTATTCACAAAGTTCATCATTGGTCATAATTAGATTTAATTAACCAAAACTATTTCACAAAACGGGCCTACATTGCAAATACATGATTATGTGGTTTGTAAAGCAAACTTTTGATTAAAGCAAACTGCTTTTTCATTTTGACTACGCAATCAAAATGCACAAATTTTGTGCGAAATATTAGAATAAACCATTCATTCTGTTTATATAACGCAGGGATTTCTAATTACTGAACGCGTTTCCCTGAGTGAAAAAAAAAAAATGAAAAGTTCATCATTTCGAAATGCGTTTCAAATACCTTTTCAACAACATTCACTTATATATACATTTATGTGAAATACGAGTTTCTTGCAGTTATTATTACATAATAAGCCCTCGGTCTGACACATATATGGTAACACTGTTGATGGTCCCATATGATGTCTGGGCAGTGACAACCTTCAAACCGCACGTGTCACAATTTCATAACATTCCAACAATTAGTTTACAAGTTATTCTTGTTTCGGTGATTTCGTTGTTTTCGTAATTTTCAAAGAAACGGAAAAATATGAATTTTGTAGGGTGTTTAAAAAAAGAAACATTGCTTTTTGATGGGAAAAAATATCGGTCACAATCAGCGTTGGCTGATTGAAAGATATTACGACGACTATTGTCTTTTATGACATCATCGCACAAAATCGGCAGTTGTTTACGAAAAGTTCTTGAAAACATTTTGGAAGACTGAAAGCGTGAAGTTGTTTAGGATAGGTGACATTCAAAAGATATCCACCATTCCGCATCAAAATTTATCCATGAGAAAGGCCCGTTCGAAGTTGGTGATGCTTTTGTACACTTTTGATCAAGTACAACCACCTGTTGGAAATAGGGGGGATTTTCTCATGTGATATGTCACAATGGATGAAACATGAAATCGTCACTACATTCCAGAGTCAAATCGGGAATTAGTCGAGTGGACAGCGACTAGCGAAAATCGTCTAAATCGATGAACAAGGCCTAGATCAACTGCGAAAGTTATCGCTTCCATATGGTATAATGCTGGCATACGTATGGTACAATATTCATCGATTACCTCGAAAAGTGACGAGGGATCAATAGTGAATCGTATGCATCATTATAAGTACGCCGGAATGGTGAAATTGTAAAAACGCTGCAACTTAGACCAAAGACTTCTTGAGTGATATGATCTTCAAACGAAAAATTTGTTATTAATGAAATTTAATTATCGCACAAAAGAGTTCCAGTTTAATTATGCCTAAAATTATGCCGAGATAAACATGCATCTGCAAACTAGTAATGGCGAGCTTTAAATCTAAGAAGAACGGTTTTATCCAATCATGAATAATCAATTTATGGCTTATGAATTTGTTGGATACCTACATCCAGAAGGACTTACGAAAGCCCAGAAAGTCATTCTGAAGCGATATAAAATGATCAGTCTGTCTGTCCACCTTGTATTCTTGGGTAAAACTGCAGCTCGCAATCTTTGGGATATTTTGAGAAATCAGTTACGTTGATATGCCTAGGATGAACGCTTTTTAAAATACGTCGGATCGGGCCCGTTTTTCGACCACTTCCTTTATAAAGCCTTATTTTGAAAAGTCGTTATGTACGATACGTGTCACACTGTAGTCTTTTTGGTTGTTTTTTTCTAAAACACAATATATGTAATGAGAATGTGTAATATTCAAGCTTCAGTAATCTTAGTATTATTCCGAAATTCGGTAGGAATACTTAGTGAAATCAGTGAAAATTTCGGGGTAAAAATAATTCGGAAAAGTCTTGTGAAAATTGCGGAAAAAAACAAAAGATGCGAAAATTTTATTTATTTTTCTTACAGTGTATTTTTATTAAGGGTGATTTAAATAATGTCGGCGACTCGTTTAATCTGCAAGCACAATTCTTCATATTGCCTGTACAAAACTAACCTATGGTTTAGGTAAAAAACGTCTACGTGAACATCTTGTAAACACATATATTGGATAAATTATGTAATTTTCTTTTTTATACCCATCACCAAAGAATGAGGGGTACATTCATTTTGTCAAAACGTTTGCAAGGCCTAGAAGGAAGCATCAGAGACCCCACAAAGTATATATATATATTCTTGGTCAGCATCAAATTCTAAATCGATGTAAGCATTTCCGTCCGCATGTCTGTCTGACGGTCGGTCCATCTATGTAATATCTGTTGTAAGCATTTTCCTAGTCGCAAAATTGAAGCTACCGTCTCCAAATTTGGCAGAACCATTGAAAGTTCCAGCAAGCAGGTTGGTATTGAAGATGAGCCAAATCATTTGAAAGACACGGCTACTGTGCCACGTAAACTGAGAACACCTATGTTTTTCAACAGCAGCAAAAGATTGGATTTTTGGCCCTCACTAATATACTACAGAAGATAAATCTGCAACAATTTAAATGTATATTCTATAAACGATGATGTAGTATCTAAAGAAAAATTAGAAAAATTGACTGCGTCTATCCAATATCCATAAACTACATGAATTCTTGGCCAGCTTCAAATTCGGAATCCACCTTAGGATATCCGTCTTCTCGTCTGTCCATCTATCCGTCTGCCCAACTGTGTAGTATTTGAGGTAAACATTCTCCCGTTAGCGACAATTAAACTTGCAAACTTCCAAAACAATTTGGAAGTGACTTAAACTTTTGCAAAGACACGCCTACAATTCTCAGCTATCTATGCGACAAAATCGTTTTGAAAATAGAAAAAATCAGCCGCGTACACTCCATATTATATTAGTATATGAAAATTTAGGTCTTTTATGTTTTTTTTTTGTTTTCTAGGATAACGGTGATGGGTATAAGAGATTCGGTCACAATCGAATATAATTTTTTCACTTGTTGTTGATTACATTCGATATTGACGAAATTATACATGTCAAACATTTCCGGCCGG
>CCAG010020733.1:0-78489 GCA_001077435.1 Glossina morsitans morsitans
ATACCTTTAGATATTGCCTTTGATACTTCGAAAGAAAAACTTATTAACTAGGCAGCTAAGGAAGGTGTTAAGTAAATCAATACAATGTTTTTAATAAATAAACTATTACACAAGTGCCTCTTATGTGTATAATCTGCATTTATTGCTGAATATTGTGGAATATCAAGAACAGATAAACGTATTGTAAATTTCTCAATTGTAAACAAATACAGACTCGCTCCTTCAATTATTCTCAAATGCAGACTAACTTTTTCAATATTTTCTCTTTTTTAACCAAATTCGAAAAGGCTATCACTTTTAACCAAATTCGAACTCGCAATTGTTATTTTCAAACTAGAATAGGAATGAGACACATTTAAATTATAAAAGAATGCTGATTTATTGCATTTGTTTACAATTAGCAATCAAAGGTTATTAGTTTGAAGTGCTTGAATTGTGCTAATGGCTGGTGAATATTTCCTATTTCCTATTGCAAATGGATATAAAGGGAAGATGTGGGAACTCAGCGTACACGCAAGTAAAGAAGCTATAGCGAACATTCTCGGCCTGATAGAACGTATGTAGAAGTTTTCCGATTAAACTTTCAGTTACTGGTGCAAGAATTATTTGCTTCGAAATTACTTTAATATTCCTTTTTTATTAGTACTTAGTATATAAGCAAATCCATGTAATTTACAAAATTTCTCTTCCACAAAACTTCTTAAAAAATATTATTAATATAACAAAAATCTATTTAAAATAAATATAAATATTCGAACATGAAAACCAATGCAAATTGGGTAATATAAGTCGTTTCAAATAAAACATACAAAGATACAAGAATAAAAAAATTCAATTAAAGTAAAAAATTGTAGAATCTTTACAAATTTCAGTTTTAGAAACAATTAGATAGAAATTATTTTTAAATGTAAATACGCCTACATATACATATACATTTTCTGTGATCTTCTCAATATGCTTTACAAAATTTTGCAAATTTTTAACAAATTCTACATCTAATAAATTGCATGTGCGTTAAGATCAATGTGCATTTGTGCGCGTGTGAAGTAATTGTTAACTTGATTCACAAATAGGTTATAAACGAATTTGAATTAGATTCGTACAATTTCACTTTGAAGCCGGTGCTAAGAGGGAGACTATCTATTTAAATATCGTAACATTTTCCAATTTTTTCATCTTCATTTTCGATATTTTTGTATATCTTTTGTTTTAAACGATATCTGGCACTTAATTTTAAATGAAAGCTATGTGTTCTTGAGTAATTCGATTTTGTTGGTATAAATTGCATTATCAAATAAGAATCTGTTTGGGTATTCGCGTGTAGTTAAAAATACTTCTTTAGTAATTTATTTACCCAAGTGCAATTTTCCCAACAAATTAGTAGCCTGTTGGCTTGCGGACTCCTGGGCATGCGAAGCCGCTCCATGAATTGTCTGAAAATGTAAGCAAACTGTTCTTTAAATATCTTCCTATTTAGTTTAGTTTAGAAAACTTTAAGCACCTTTTCCAAGTTTTCCCTCTTTTGATCGACGAATTGATTAGCTTCTTGCATTTTGTGATCAACTGCCTGATCAATGGTCTTCACAGCGCCATCTACTGCGCCTTCAACGTCTTTCATTTTTTGATCCACAACTTGCTCGGCAGCTTTAACCGATTTGTTAATAGCTTCATTTGCCGCCTTTTTCGTTTGATCAACAGCGTTGACTGCCGCCTAAAATATGAGCATGAATAATAAGTAGCGGATCGCGATGAAATAAAAACTGATGTAAAGAAACCTGTTGAGAAGCGTCTGCGATATTTGCAGCCATATGCTTAGTATTGGCCGCCACTACATTGGCTTGATGGACGGTATTGTTAAGAGTATTCTTGGTATTATCTACTACAGAGGTCGCCTTATTAACTCCTTGACCCACAACTTCTCCGGCCTTCTGAGCCTCAGCGGCCGCCAAACCAACTGCTTCTCTAGCTTTAAAAAACGGAACATCAACATTTTTTTCGCTATTCTTCACGATGCAATCTTTCTTACCAGTACCAACGGCTAAATCCTCTGCTTCACTTTTGGTGTGCTGCACTGCTTCTCCTACTTTTTTGGCTTGTTCTTCGGCTAATTTCTGGGCATTTTCCACTTTTTCTTTCGCTAATTTTTCGGCTTCATCTTTCTTCTTGCTGAAAAGATTGGTGGTCTTGTCACCCAGACCCTTTAATGAGGCTGTAAAGTAAATATTCTTAAATTAATTTGATTTTCGTTTACGTGAACAATTGAAAGTTTTTTTTTTTTTAAATCTAGATTAACACTACTGTAATGTACATACATTTTTCTTTTAAAGTAAAATAGTTAAAAATCGAATTTTTTATTAAACACACTTATCAGCATAATTTCGCAAGCTGTATTATTTGGGTTATTATAAACAACAGCAAGATTTGCCATTGCAAAATAATAATATGCTGATTTACGTTTTTCCTTCCGCGTTTAATATTTTTGATTACCTTTATGCACTAAAATATGTAACATTTATTTTTTTGTAATTGTTATTCTTTTGGTTATAAAAATTATATATAAGTCGTGACCAAAAATAAATTCTTTACACTACTTCTATTTTTTATTTATTTTTTTTTTTTGCAAATTTCAATTCTTTGAAACGTCACAGGCACGAGCTTTTCCAAAAAAATAAAAGGCAAGAAAAGATGAAAATGGAAAAAATCTTGAAGTTGAAATTTAGTCTAACCTGTATCGCTTCGAGTCGTGTCTTAAATACTCACAGGAAACTTATATATGTGAGCTTACTTAAAAAACCAAATTTAGTGCTGTTTTTTTTAATTTAAATGTACCTAATTGCACCGACTTTTTCGTTTCGTTCGCAATATATAAGCCCACAACAATTTTGAACAAATCTTTCGAACTTTATATTCAACATTAATCGAGTATGCTGATAAAAAACACACGAAATGTTGATCATTTGATGATGAATTTCCAAGTTGAGTTAGCCACATAAGTCAGCCCATTTATATATGTAGCGCATTGTTCTATCGATCAGTTTTCTCGATTGTTAAATAAGATATTAAAATATAGAGCGATAATACTTGATTGATAATTTGAATGAAGTTTGGAAGTGGAACATAGAAGACCGGACAGCTAAGAAAAGACTAATACAACATGGCTGAACAAAGAGGAATGGTTGAACAATGAAGAAGTATTAACTAGAAGAATGTAGAAGTATAAACTAGCTTCCACATTGGATTCATCTCTAAGAACATGGATAAATTTGGCCAGAAATATAAGATATTAAAACATAAGAACAATAGCCAAGCAAAAAGTAGTTGTTAAAAAATTAATTTTCTGCCTTCAAATTTTCTCAAATTTCTGATAAATCGATATATATATATACATACATATAAAATCCTTCGTTCATTTGAATGGTAATATGAGAAAATGCCAATAGGTTATGGTGAAGTTCATTTCGCACATTGTCATGTGAGATGATGGGAGCTATTAGTGTCTACTACAACTCCCGCAATTTCTGAATACATATGCAAATAATAATTATGTACCACATATAAATATTGCGAGCACTTTTTCTCAGTCGAAATTGCGGGCACTTTTTCTCAGTCAGTCGGGCACTTTGCATCAGTCAAAAACTCTCTGCGAAGTTTGTCATAGTCATTGACATTACAAAATATAAGGAAGAAAAAGAAGAATTGGAAAACATTTGTTCAATGCTAAGGTGCAGATGTAATACTAAAGAATATGTTTTGCGTTTTTGCAAAGGAAAACACAAGCTTACAAAAAGGAAGAGAAATTGCAGTTTTGCTCAATTTAACGCTTACATTGTACTAGTGAGCACCACATGTAATTATTGAATAAGTATTGCGTTATTAAACCCAAAACTAATGGCATTAAGCCGGATTGCATTAATATTACCCCATTTTTGGTACCACCATCCCGGCAAGCTTGCAAATCTTAACTGTACGTTCATTACGTAACAACTATCCAACTTCAGATATTTTTTATATACTATTAAACATCGAACCGGCGACCAACATCTTCAAGTTTTTTATAGTAACTTTGCCAGCTCCTTCAGTTAATACCTATTCGCCACCAAGATACGTATTGAGAAATGCTGTCGTGCACATTATTGTGTATGATACTCCACGACTTCTTTTCGCCAATGTGTTCGCGATGTTCTTGCATGCTGGTTGGTATTGAAGATGGCCCAAATCAGTTTAAGGACACGCCCATAGTACAATGCAACCTGAGGCCTCTATTTTTAAAAATAAAAAGGATGTGATTTAGTGGTCGCTACTTATAATGCACAACAACTACAACGATCATTACTATAATATTATGGGTCAGTTTCCATCACCACTTGTTCAAACTTAAACTTCTGCATGTTACATAGGACCGCACTAAGTTAATATACACTGTACCACTAGTGGTGTAGGATACAATGAATTTTACGAAATTTGCACCCATCCATTATTCGATCCTTCCCTATGTGGGATTATACTTATACTACGTTAGGTTGCGTTCGGGCCTACTTGCCCAGAACTACGCATATGAAAAATATATCTTTATATATAAGCAATATATAATTTTTGTGTTCTTTAATAGACATAAGAATTGTGTTAGACAGTGGAGTTAGAGTACTTAATTGTCGTCCTTGCCCGGCTATAATGTTCTTACTTGATTTTGATAAGATGATGGAACGAACGTATCATTTACTACGGACGATGACTGCAGCGAGCATAGACGGCACTTACTGGACTTTACTTTAAGAGTGTTATGGAAAAATTCGGAAAAAATAAAAAACAGCGGAAATTGCTTAATTAAGGATTAAGCACTAGTTTATAAAATTTTATTCATTTATATAATTTAGTTCTGAAATATAAACAATATAATAATATATAATTTGAATGGACGCTCTATTGAATAACTCATGTGTGACATGGAAAATAGCAAAGATATATGATATGATAAATAATTAAATAACGAAAAATATACCATAACCTAACTTTTTTTACAATTCTTCAAACCAAATGGTGCAAAAAAAAGCAAATTACGATTGGCAAACAGGTGTCTACTGCTTGGTCTTGTTACGTACGTACGCACTTCTGTGTGTAACATAGTCCATATTCACTTAAAAACGAAAAATTATATATGTTTCTGTATTGCAAAGGTTTGAGAGAATGTTTTCAAGTATCAAGGATTTTTTGCCCACGCAAATAAATACAGTGAGCATACAGCAAGCATACAAATGGCTGCTACCAGCGTTACTACGTTACTATGTTATTAATAGCTGATACAGAGACCGTCCCTAAGATTCTCCCAATCTCAAGTTTAAAGAAAATTTTGGAACCTCTTTGCGAATCCACACGTATATCAAAGCGAATTCTTAAGAACCCCAGTATCAAAGAAAGTTCGGATTAGGGTTATCTAGCTATCTATCCGTACGGCATAACGGAATTTTGTGACATTATCATTATCAGTATATCTATAACAACAACATTACACAGAGAAGTGGAAGAAAGCTAAGTAAATCAAATGTAAAAGTTGGAAAAGAAATTAATGAACAAAAGTGGAATGTGTGAAAATGAATATAAAACAAAATTTAATAAATTGAATTAAATATATCACTGTTTATTTAAACTGTTCATTTATTCTTTTGTTACTAGCTAACTTGCTATTTATAATTTCCATATTAAGTTTGTTTGTCTGTATTCTGCCAAAAAAAGGCCCTAAATATCAGGTTTTCAGATTAATTTTTAAATAGTAAATAAAGCATCGATTATTATTATTTGATTTTATTGCCTTTGCCAACATTTTGGAATTTCAGATATCAACTAATCTTCCTATGGCTGTTGAGTTTATCAAATATGTGTTTTCGCACTTGACATGAAGCTTAATAGCTATTTTGCTTTTAAGCTAAAATATGAAGTTTCACAATCGATATTGAGCAAACACTCATACGCTACTGAGAACCAATCAAAATGCACATTCGACATTGAGTTTGCTTGATAACGAGGACCGTATACCGGTTTCTGCATATGGGGATGTTCTGACATCATTACTAAAAAAGTGATTATCCGTTTAAATTTGCTACCTGCGAGTAAATATTTATGCTAAAGAAAAGAAAATAATAAACAAACTGCCAACTTAATAAGCATTCTTTGTAAGCGAGACGCCATTACTAACAAACTATGTGTTTGCAGAGAACATGCTTTGGAAAATAAATAGCAAGCTGGATAGAGTTTATGCGTTCTGAAATTTCTTACTATTCTCTGCACATGTCAAGTCATGTGCACAGGGCAAGTCATGTATGATAGAAATACAAAATATCTATACATTCATAGGAGAAAACTCAACTCGTATTTTAACAAACCACAACTAATAACATAAATATAGATCGAGAGTTTAGCTGGAAGAGAGTAAAATGACTATCGTATAAATAAATAATAAAACAGAAAATGAGGTATACGTTATGAAATCTCTAATACAAATATTTTCAGCATTACGCTACTGTTACTGCAAAAAGATTTGTCACTCGCAGAGATACCTCAACAAAATTGTGTTCTAAAACACATGTGGTTGCTTTTTTATATGAGCTATTGACGGAATGTAAATGCCCTTTTAGCTTCTTTATTATTTATTGCTTCATCAGCTATAACTCAAGTTATACGTTATGGCAATGAAAGGGGTCGCTAATAAAAGTCCCCGAGGGGCCTTGACAGATTCTGAACCTTTCTGTGGTGTATTAAAAAGCAATACTAAAAGCCTAATATCGCAATGGACCCAGAAAAAATCGGATTGCCATTGGAAGCAATGCACAGGATGTTGGCGAACAAAGAAATTTGCAAAACCCACTCCTACATCACATATGCTACTGGAACTAAGAAGGACCGATCTACGCTCAGGATCTCAGGTACCATCGGACGAGTGAGACATCCCATCACATCCTACGTGAATGCGAGGCCATCTGGAGAATCGGACACAAAGTGTTTGCCGACGATTGCCCACATAATTAATAATAATAAATTTCACGTTTCAAATGAAAAATAGTCCGCTTTTCTCCAGTTATAATACATCCATCTCCGACTGCACATCAAAAAATCTAAGCATCACTATTCCTACCATTTATTCTTTTACAAAGCGTCGGAAAAGTAGTACACCGTAGTCCGAATGTGCTATATAATAAAACGAAGTACATGCACCAAGCAGATCGCTTTGTGATTGGTGTTAAATTGTCAGTCGGTTTATGTTTTTGATATATAATATATGTATTTAGTATTTATGGATATGCAGGTACGGAAACAATGTCGAGAAACATGTCGGAGAATATTAATGTTAAACTCTTTCAACTAAGAGAACAACGAAACTGTGGAAGGTGGAACGTAAAATTGAAGTTGAAAATGTATTCATTACTACTAACTCTCATTATACTCTACACCACTAGCGTTACAAATGTATATTAAATTTGTGCGGACTTATACAACATCCAGAAGAACTGGGGATAGAACTACCTTTTAATGTACCGATCTGAATCTTGTCTGCCCCTATTGTTTCCTTATGTTCAACTGACAGACCTTTTTAAATATTTTAATGAAATTTTATACACTGGCGAATTTTAGCCCAAGAATGAACGCTATTGAAAATAGTTCGGATCGAAACATTTTTTGACCACTACCTGCATAAAATCTTATTTTCAATACTCGCTACATGACCACACAATAGTATTGTTACTTGCTTTTTATTAATTGTTTGCTAATTTAAATTCATGTCGGTGCGTTTAACCTCGTAAGAGCATTAACCGTCCGAGAAGCTGTAATTGCTATCATTCAGATTCAGCGCAAATTCGTTCATTTTTCAAATTTTTAATGTGAGGACTAAGTAAACATTTTCGTTGCTCGATGTTAATCTATCGACGTTTCCTTTACTTCAGTAGAGGTTTCGCAAAAAAGCAATTCTTTAGAAACATTATGAAACCTTCTTGACTAATTTTAATTTCCATTATAACTTTGTTTCCTAAATATTATTTGATCTATGTCTGCGAGAATAAAGATAAAAATATGCAATTAGTAACGGAATATTAAAAAATCGATGTTGACGATGTAGTCAATCAAAAAATTCTTTCGTTAAGAATGCGCTCGCAAGTTTTGTTACGCCACTGTTAACGTGTTTCTTTTTTCATACTTTATTTATTATCATTACTGGTGATGATGTCATCTTGTTGATCTGAAAAAGGTTTGTATATATATGCTATGCAGTGCAGGCGGCCATGCAAATGATATTTGAGAGCGATGTTTTTAAATTATAAGTGCTACCTGGTTAGTCACATTTTATGTTCAAGGAAAAAATAATCGTCAAAATAAGACGACGTAATTTTTTCGAAACACATTTGTAATAGGCACTAAGGACCTATTCACCATCGTGGAGTACGTGGATTGATTTTTAATGATTGAAAGCATTTCCAAAACAAATGAAATTTATTAATTAAGTAATAGGTTCATCTTTTTGAGAACACTCGAGACGACCGAGTTCAGTCATTGTTAATACGCTTTTTGATATATCTGATATTTGTTGTTTAGTCGAAATTGTTAAAGTCGAAATATATTTTATTTTTAAAAAAATTTTTAAAATGTCCATCATCATCATCCCCTTAAAACCAAAACTCTGGCAAACAACTTTTTGTTTGATATTGAAAACAAAAAACAGAAATTACATTCATAGATTATATCTTGTATTTGTGTATAATTTCCATAAGTATTGGGAAAGCTGCATATGAAGACATAAAAGGTTGTTTTTTTGTTTATATTGTTGGTGTTTTACTTAATCCAAATCCCTGTATTCTTTGGTATACACACACACACACACATATATATATATATACATATATATATATTATAAATTTGAATATCCTTAAATATCCTTCACCAACCTTATAAATTTAACATTGTAACTTGGCATAAATAAATAGTCACAAAAATTAATACTAAATGCTCTCCACTTATTATTCGCGTTGCTTTCAGTGAGGAATTTGCCTGTCTTTATAACAATATTTATAGAAATGATTTAACTTACAAACTTTGCCAAAAACCTACATTTCAAACTATCGCATTTTTCCCTTTGAAAATTGAAAGAATTCTTGAACTTGGCCGACCTGTGTAATGACTCATCGCCTTACGTAATAATAATTCCCAATATATAGCTAACGGAACAAGCAATCGCAAGCGTTTATTTGCCCATTTGATGCGCATTAAATATAAATATTACTACAATATACCAAATGATGAATTAATTGTTACGTTCTAGTGTCCGCGTGTGTGTAACTGTTTAATAATCGAACATAATTTAGTCTAGTTTTACTTGTTCGTCTTCCTGCTGCAAGTAGAGTTCTTTTAAGCAATTACAATAAATGTGCGGATAAGAAAGAGATTTACAGTTCATTTCCAAATCTGAAAATTATTTCACAGCTACATGAAAATTTTATGATTCCCAGATAACTCAAAAAAGCAAGTAAAAATTGCGCTCTATTAATTTGTTTTTTATTATTATTGTAGCCTACGCCACACTACAGTTATTTATACAACTTTTTTAAAAATAACGATTGAAAAAGTGGTTCGATCCAAACCATCTTCAATAGCATTTCCCCGTAGTCATCGTACCGAATTTTATCAAAACATCTTAAAAACTGCAATCTGTACGTTATACACAAGCAAACAACATTATATAATATCCAGATGGATCTATCTCAAGTACTTCTTCTGAATATTGCATACGTCCGCGTAAATTTAATATGCCCTTGTACCGCGACTTGTTTGAAGTATAACGAGTAGTAATTTACCAGAAAAGTTATTGAAAGCGCATGCAAAAAAGTTACTGCATTTTATCTAAATCGTTGCAATTTAAGACATTTCACTCGTTTTTCCCTAGAACAAGTTCAAACGTAATAGCCAAGGTCGGCTTTAATATACCTTACAGCATCTCGATTAATACAAATCTTCACTTAACCTCTTTCACTTTCCCATAAAATACCAAAAATTGTATGTTTCTGCCATGTTAAAGATCTCTTTTTCTTGAGAACGCTTACATGAGAAGCACCAATTTTCTTGTCAAAAAATTTATAATTCTTCATATATTTTCTTGATAAAAAAAAAAATTATATCTTCTTGCCCTACAAAGATTTATGTTTCATGAGGCGCCAGAATGTCCGAAATATAGGCCAATGAAGTCCAAATTTACCACAGTAAGCTAATACGTCATAAATGCTAGTCTCGAATAGTTCCATTATAACATACTAGTTATTTTTAAAACCCATACTTTGTAAGAGCGTTTATAAAAGAGTGGTAAAATCCCATCCCCCCACATTTTTAAGATTTGTTTACTAAGTCAGTATAATACTTCTCACCGAATTTTGTTGGGAAACATTAAAAGTTGTAAATTTTCCTCTAATAAGGACTTCTTATAAAGAGGACCTGCTAAGGAGGATGAGCAAAAATAGTTTACCTAATGAATGAATGAATATATGTTTGCATAGATGTAAACAAATTATACTTAAGGTAATGATAATAATCTACATATACTTTTATGGATTTTTAATAGGGTATTTGAGATTTATTTGAATTAAATAACAGTACAAAACAGATGGCAAAAATAAAATAAAAAGCCAAAACCTTAGAATGTAATGTCTAACATATACGTGAGATATAAATTATTGAATGAACAATTTTCGCTAATTAGTGCTTCAAAATAACATTTCAAACATAATCGACAAAAGAGGAACTCATTCGATGAAATTCATCTAAACCAAAACTTTTAAATACAACTGTGGAACTTCCAAAGAGAGAAATGCAGAGAAAGAGAAAAGCTAGTACTTACATTTAGAGCTGTCTGCGTGTTTTTAAAAAAGTTTTAAAGAAAATATATTTGTTATTAGTGGAAATATAAGAGCGATATTTAAATAATTTTTTTATGTTTCTTTGTATATGGGAATGATTATATCGTGCTCCTCTTATGTTCTAATGAATTTAATATAGTAAAGTGCTAATAGTAGGTGCTTATAATATAAATGATTTGCTTATTCCAATTGCCGGTTTTGGTTTCAACAGTTCGACAGTACAATAGCAATGATAAAGAGGACCAAAAAAGTTCGAAGACAATGAATTGCAAGATTTATTGGATGAAAACCCAGCTCAGACTCTCGAAGAAACTTCGAATAGCTTAGCAGTTAATAAATCAACTGTTTCTATACGTTTACACAAGGAGGTAAAACAGCTACCATAAGAGTTGATTGAAGATACCATTTCGAAACATATCAAAATTGCGGTTAGTTAATTGCGCAAAAGTTAATGGGTTAACCCAGGAGAGCCGTCCATATCAACGTTGCAACAGGAGTCAACGTACGCTCTCGCAGATCGAAAGGGAGATTCTGCCGCAACCAGCGTATTCACCAGACATAGCGCCTTCTGATTCCTACTTATTCAGATCGGTGCAGCATGGCTTGGCTAGCACGCGGAAGAAGTACGAAAATGTGTCGATGACTAGATCGCTGCTAAACCAATATCGTTCATTCGATTCGGTGTCGCAATGGTGCCGGAAAGATGGGAAAAGTTGTAGGAAGAATGCAAAATATTTTGATTAATAAAGCATTGCAGCAATCTTTTTCAATACGCAGCAATACGCCTTTTTCAAGCGAAAAATGATGAAAACGCATACAAGCACCTATCATCATTATATCATTTTATTCAACACAATTCTCTCAAAATCGTTTAACCTTTTTAATTGCATACATAGATGCGTACTTGCGTATGTATACATGAATAAACCCATTGATAGGTCGATATGTATACCGATTCCATTAAAATCCATTGCAAGATTTTGTCAAGGATAAGTCGATCAACTGTCAATTTTTTGCAGATTTGCAAGCACTTAGAATCTATATTCACAAACACTTTGACTCTGGAAATACAGAAATCTATCTATCTGTATCTATTTCTGTCAAAGTGAGTCAATTTAACCTTTCCGTTTTATGTTATATTCATAAATAGAATACTTATATCAAGTTTTCAAAAAGGTGTAAGAGAAACAGATTCAAAGCATTATGTAGCGGAGAAATAATTGTAATTTCCGAGGTCACACTTCTTATAAGGAGTGTACAATTCGACCACTCATGGCCTACTTACCTATATCTATGTTTGCAACTCACGTAGTTTGATCTGAACAGTTTTTAATTCATCTATTATGACGTCGAAAATCTATGGTATATATTTATTATTTCTTGTTTCTACCACAATTTTCACAATTCCGTATATTAGTCTAATTCGCCTTAGACGCTTGTTTTCTAGATAAAGTACTGTTTCTGCTTATAATAAGCCGACTATTTTTTTTTTTTTTTTTTTTTGATATAATGGAAAAGTAAGTGGACGTTGTATCTTCCTCTAAGAGCGTAGAAGAGTAAAATGAACGAAAATAACGTTCCAGCCTTGTCAACAAGCTCAAGTTCAATACCAATTATAAATGATCAAATAAATAAAAAGATTACACTATACTTTACGGATATTTACTATCCGAATTATGCTTGTTATGTCCTTTAACGAATCCGATTATTTTAAACTTATGGAAATCAAACTCCATATTGAAAACTTCTATGAATCAGAAGTAATGTACCCTTGTTCTCCGCTCGTGTGTGCAAAAAATAAATAAAAATTTTCACAGCAATGACGATGACTAATACAATGAATGAATTAAATCAATTGATGTGATTTACATAAAATAATTTTAGTTATCATACATATGTGGATTTTGGAAAAGGAATTTAAAGCGTTTTAAATACCAATTGCGTCGGAAGAACACTTGATATTTTCTTAATTTATTATACCTGTGAAAGAGCTGAACATTTTTGTTGTTTACAAATTTTTAATATTCTATTGAATATAAATTTTTCGGTATTTGAATTCAGTTGAGTATGAGCTCACTTGCTGGGATTTTTATATTGTACAATTTTCTTTGTTATATTGTCTTTAATCCGCTGCTCTATAGAAACAACCCGTTCGCACCGTAAACACGTTATACATTGAATCTACTTTATACTCACAGTTGTACGCTAATATACAAATGACTCATCCAACTTATTCTATGGGTTTGTTGAGAAAGTGGTAACTTAAATCTAAATAAAAGGTGAGAGACGATGGGCAGATTTTCGTACATATCGCACAAGGTTTTTCTTTTCGAATAAATGATGTAATATTTAAATTCTTTTATTTTGTTATTTGCCAGATAATTTTTTCTTTCGTTTCAGGTGAAGAATAATATCCTCTTCGGAATGTTGTATTGTTTGGACATAAAAATTTAAAACATTAGGATGGTAATCATGTAGCTGAAAGTTAGTTTTCGCTTTTGTATTCAGCCGTGTTTGCCAAACAGATACACACAACAGCGAAAGATACATTTTTTTATATGTGTTTACCCACTCAGATAATAAAGATGCACCGCAACATAATATCGGCTGAATTTCTCTAAACGATAATAATACGCAGATACATTGCGAAAATATTATATATATATATAAGATGAAACATAATAAACATTATATATATATATTTCGAGTGTTGCCTCTTCAGAGAATAAGCGTCAAAAATGTTGCCTCTTCGGAGAATAGCGTCAAAAATTACAGAGGGAGGAAGAGATTTTCAGTCATTGCAAATCAAGTAAGAGCAGAGCATAGTCCAAGCGCTCAACAGCGACAGTGTGGATGAGACAATCAACCAGGTTAATTACTTTTTTCTGCGCATTAATATGCTACACAAAAATTAAACATTAAACTAGTGGAGTTTAACGAGTTTTTCACATTTTTCGTTCGTTCGTAATTTTTTTAAAACTTTTATGAAATTAGTATTAGGAGTAGGTAGGTACGTGTATACTAACGTCGTCAACATAAATAGGGACTTTTCCATCTAATCCTGAGAGGACTATTGTAAGCATTTTTTGAAAGCCATTGGATGTGGAAAATCCGAAAATCTGATTTTTCTTTGGTACTAATAGTAAAAGCAGATTATAAGGTCTGGTGAGAGTTTCTATAAGGTTTTCTTGTATTCTTCTTCTTGATTGTGTATTGTTCATGTTTGTGCGTAAGGGAGTTTGCAGTTTTTCACTGTGAGGATAACGATCCTGTAAAAATGTTATGCTAAGAAAATTAACGCTGGGGTGGTCTCGGCAGCTAACCCAGGCGTTTCTACCTCCAGTATTTCTATTCATCTTTCGAATAAAAATCCTATTATTTCTTGTTTAAGTAATCAAAACTTTCGGCTAAAAGAAAATTTAAATTCATTGCCAATGCTCAGCTAACGAGACCTATGGTAATCGGGCGGAGCGGACGGTCTCCTGCCAAAATATCTATGGTTCGGCATCTATCGCGTAGAATCTCAGCGGTTGGATACGGATTTGATTTCCGTGTTATGTTACCTCGACAGTAGGTCGGACAAGAAGAAAGAGTACGTCGAATCTTCTTTTTCATTATGAATCTGTTCGAAAACGAATTGGCGTTGCCAATCGGTTAGTTGATCACATTCGAAGTATCTCAACCAAAATTCCGTTCTTCTTATTACAGCATCCTTACTTATTACAGCATCCCTATAATACTCACAAGAATAACTGCTTGCTATAAAAGAAAATGGGTAGGAAAGTAAGATACATTTAAATACGTAGGAATAAGTTATAACTACGTGCAGGGCCAACGCAAGTCCCGCGACTTTGGTCCTTACATTACATAGGTTGGAGGTTGGTCATTCACTTTAATTTTTTAAGCGGTTTACCTTTTAAATAAAATACTGACTGGTACTTTTCGAAAATTGAAATGATTTCTGTTCTTTGGCTTTCAACGGCTGTACCTTCTTTCAATAGTTTTGCCTTTTCTGAGAATATGGAATTTCGAGATTTGCCTCTTCTGAGAATAAGCGTCAAAAATTTTGCCTAAGCAATTTGGCCACTTGTTGCGTCAAAAGTTTTGCTTCACAAACGTTAAGCGAAGCTGTAAATCATTTTTAAATTGATTAGTAAAAAAATCGTGCTCTTCGTTGTTAATTTGTATTCGCTCCTCGTATATTTTGGTTAAAAGTTGGAAAAATTTCTTAAAAGTTGGAAAAAAATTGTGCTCTTCGTTGTTAATTTATATTCGCTCTTCGTATATTTTGTTTAAAGGTTGCAAAAATTTCTTAAAAGTTGGAAAAAAATTGTGTTCTTCGTTGTTATTTATGTTCCCTCTTCCTAATTTTGGTTAAGAGTTAGAAAAATTTCTTCAAAGTTGGAAAAAAATTGTGCTCTTCGTTATTCTATAAAACATTAAATATACTCATACACCACATTACATCTTACATATCGGAATTTACTTCTCGCTCCTCCGATCTGTCCTACGTGGCGGACGAGTAATATGCATATTTTACTAACAACTTCAAAAAAAAAAAAAATAACGGACGCATAACACGCAAAATTAAAAAAAAAATGCGTTAATCAAATAATCACTAAAATAAATGAAATGAAAAAAAGCGTTGTTAACAACAAAAAAAAAAATGGAAAGTAATGAATTACATTACCTTAGCAATCGGTGGTAACGAAAACTTACGTATATTTGACTCACCAAATAAAGTCATGGATATGCTTAGGTTCAAGTTATAAAATCATCTTGGATAGGACATTTCGCTAGCAGCATTTGCGCAACAAAATTATCATGCCCCAATGTAGGACCCGAAATAAAAACAACGTTTTGAAAGAGAATAAGAGAGAGCAAAAGTTGTATTCGACGTACACGTGTAAGACGCTGAACATATGTGTGCTATAACAGAATGTATTGAACGAACATGTTTAGTGTTGCTTAAGCAATTATTGTGTGAGCAAAATTAATAGAAACTCAATTTTAATATTTTGCGGTGAATATGTTTTTATGATTTGCCTTCTTTCTAGAGAATTACTATCATTTTGCTATATATCTATTTGCTCCTATAAAATTGTTCTTATACTTATTCTTCCTAAAATCTACATATTTTTCCTATTTATTGGACCACTGCGTGCAATGCACTGCTCTTCGTTCTTATTTATATTTGCTCTTCGTATTTATGCTTAAATGACAGCAAGTTTGCTTAAATAGCCGCAATGTTCCACGCCGTAGGTATCGCACTACGCGTTATCAATTGTTTTAAATGGCAGTGAAAATATTCCTGGTCTATGTAGCATTAATAATTGTTATCACTGTATTAACTTAATATTAAATTTGATGTTAAATTAATATTAAAATAATAACAGTTATAAAAAGATTTTAATTAAATAAAATATCAGCGCATATGAAACATATATGTCACTTTCATATTGATTAATGTGTAGAAATTGGAAATAAATATAATAAAAATTTTTTTTTTAACCACAATTATAGGAAAAACCTGCATGATAGAAATTAGACAGAATAATTATAACAAAACTTGTGGGTATAGATAAATAAATACCCAAAAAAATAATGGTAATTCACCAAAAAGAAGCTGATTTGGCTTCTTCAAGTAAGGCCATTATAGTCGTAAGACCTAGTAAGGCCATATAGTACTAGAAGGTGCAAATTTTGTAGCATAGGGTATACAAATTAGTGAGATCGTATGAAACAAGCAGAAGTCTAAGCTTTAACAAGTGGTGATGGAAATTGACCCATGATGAACTGCACAAAATTTTGACCATTCACGCCTATTTTTGGATCCTGCCCTATATAAGGATTAAATTGGCGCTACATTAGTTTGCGTTTTGGGTCCCCTTCCACAGAACTCCGAACATGAAAAATATGCCTTTATATATAAACAAGATATAATTTTTGTGTTCTATAATAAAAATAAGCATTGTAGGGTATTTAATGGTTGGCCTTGTCCGCCTATATGTTTTTACTTGAAATTACAAAGGATTACAATTTTCGTGAAAATCGTTATTATAGTAGGATTCAAGAAATAGGCCGAGATGGTCTAAATTTGGCACAGTATATTTACTATTATGATATAATTTTCATCGTGAAGCATTGAAAATTACACCTTTTTGTCGTATGAACTTCAATTTTCGTTATATGAGAGATTGCCTTAGTTTCATATCAATTTAGAATGCCGACATACCACTACTTAGCCACATTTGCCGAGAAATTTTGAAAATTAAAATTTTTTTCTATATAACGACTTTTCAGAATAGAACGTTATATGGGAAGTGACCACTCGACCAAAAACGTGGACCGATCCGAACCATTTTCAGTAGCGTTCGTCCTTGGGTCAAAACACGTCACTGCATCATATTTCATAATTATATCTCAAAAAGTGCGACCTGCAACTTAGATACAAGTTTACATGGGCAAACATCAGACGGACAAGCTAGTAGACGGTCAAATAGGCTTGGATCAATTCAGGTTATGATTCTGAATCGATCGGTATAATAAAAGGTGGGGTCTATCTTAATCCATTCGACAGGTGCCATACGTCCGCACTGTGTAATATACCTACTACTACAAGTGATGCAAGGTATAAAAATATTCACATCAAAATATTAAAACTAAACGATCAAGCACAAAAAAGCAAAAGTTGGGCATTCTGATGTTTAGGCGCTTAAACATAATTGCTAAGGCCAAGCCACCCTATTTAATACTCATACTAACGTATACAGATGTGCATATTGTGTAGTCTTACGCATACTTATTGTACAAATTCCAGGATATGTTCTCATATCAGTTCTTTTCGGGTCCTCAATGTTTACGTAACAGAAAAAAAATGGTCTGGTAAAAATTTCTATTACTATATAATCCTAGAATGGCACGGTTTTATTAAACGTCCCTTATTATTGCTGCAATTAATTATCAACATATCTAACTATTGGTAATCTGCGAAAAATAATAAAAATTGTATTTTGCTCGACAAAGGACAAGGGATAATCATGTATAAAAAATGGTTTTGCCGCACGCTGAATACAACAGCGAAAGCTTTCAGCTACATTATTGCACCCAGTTTTCAAATGAATTTTTTATTTTAGTAATTCTTTTTCTTCTTTTAAATACCAAATCAACAAATTCTACACATGGTCAAATCCACATATGAGTTTGCTTCAGCAATAGTGGTCCTACATTACTGCAGCAATGCACGAGTCTGTTCAGTGCTTTCCGTATAGAGCTTGTGCCGTTATATAAAAAAAAAGTAAGTACGTGCTCAAGTTCGAGAGCGCACACTTGTAAATTTATCTAACGACTATGTACGTTCACATGCCCTGTGCAAAACACATGCCCTGTGTCAAATGAATAATTTGGAATTTCTCGAGTAAAGCAATCAGAAGCAAAAATTGGACGATTTTAATTAAGTGCAATATTACTGCATTTATAATTTGGATAAGTGTTATTAATAAAATGGGTGAGAACCGTACATCTAAATCCCTGTCCGTTGTTTGCTTTCGACTCAATAATTTTTGTTTCATTCGGCTCCTTTATTTAATTTTATAACTATTTCTTTTGTTTTTGACAATCAGACGTATTTCCATTTCAATTTAAAATGATTTTTCTGCGTAGGAAAAAAAATTATTATTTGCCTACGGAGAAAAACCAAAAGCTTTCGCCCATTTACGTTACTGTTCAAATACTTGTTTTAATTGAAAAATGCATGTACTGTGAGTCTCATTAATATTGGGTTTTTTTTGTTCGACAAAAAATAGACGCTTATTAAATCTAGTCCATTGTCCAAACATAAAAATTTATTTTACTATTTCGTATTACTAGGGAATACGTATCAAAATGTTAAAAAATAACAAACAAAACAATGTTCTAGTAGGCAAGAAAATTAAATAAGTTCTAGAACACGAAAAAGCATGTGCACGCGCGTAACACAAACTCAGTTAACCATACAACTTTCAACAACTGGTCAAGCCTCGCTTGTTCCTACGTCGGTCAAAGAGCCTGCTCATGTGGTAACGGGTGCCGAACGCAGTGTCGAAAAGCAACAAACGATTAACAAAACGGACGCACTCGCTTTGCGTTATTTGAAGATTTTGATGATGTTGCTCTTGATGAGAAAAAGATTAACTTTCACGAACTGCAGCTGACAATGATTTCGATGCGACCAGTTACGACAATATCCAGTTTCGTTTTGCGTTCACTGTCAAAAGAACTTTCAAAGTCAATATGAGGTTGGAAACCATATGTTTATACCAAGATTACTTTTCGGAGCATCTAACCTGTGGGCATCTTGAAATTACTTGGAGATCTTAATATCAATAAAATATTTATTCTTTGCTCTAAATAAGTTATACTACCAGTTTGGTTTATAATTTCTATAGATTATCTTTTCACATGAATAAAAATAATTTCATTAGTTATTGGTGTCATTAATATACTATTATTGGCATTTTTCTTCAAGTTTGCAAGGTCTGTGTGGTGTAGTTTCACTAATTTTTCTCCAATCAATAGGAGCATTAATTAGGAGAAGAACTTGTTTCGATGAAGTTGTCTCGGGATTTATTTTATTGTCATTCTCTCGCTTTGTATCTTCGTTAGCGTTCCCAATATCTGCGTTCATTTCATTATTATTATTATTTATCTCTATCTCAACATCAATAACCTGAAATGCTTTCCAAGAATCCACACGTAGAATAGATGATGGAAATTTCTACTTGAATACAAAAGAAAGACAATCATATAAAAATATTTACGAGATCCCCAAGGTTTCTAAATAATACCAAGACCAATTTTGAGTTTTTCATTTTTGGTGTAAGATGGCTCTTGTTGTTTTTCTTGGTATAAGATGCCCCTTCTTGTTCTTTTTGGTTTAAGATAGCTTCTCTTATTTTTTTTGGTGTAAGATGCTTATTCTTGTTTTGTACATCGTGGTCTAGCGCCCTATCGCTGCACTTACGTGCATTGCTAAAGCCGAACTGTGTCGTATGTTTGCGTAAACACTTATGAAGAGGTGCAAAATTAATACAGTGAAAAATTTCTTTGAAATGCAATTTTCTTGAAGCGAGATACGAAAAAAGCAAACAGATATTTTTGCAAACAGCAGCCGATTTCAATTATTCTTGCTAAGCGCACACTTTAGTCCATAATATAAACAAGATAAACAAGGAAACATTTGAGCGACAAAAGGAAATGGATAGCGACAATGTAATTATTTGACTTATGATAATAGGAATGATATGGGAACCTTATCGTCGTCGCCGTAAACACAAAAAGCTTGGTAAGATCCTTATAAAAAAATTGCGATGTCAATGGATTATTTGTAACCGTCTTCGTCTTATATTCACCACGAGTAATTTAAAGTGAATGTTCGCAGGATTCTGAAATATTTGAACTTCGTCTAAATTTGACGGAGAAGATGTTGCCGAAGTTTTCGTTCCATTTTATATATATTTGCCAAACAAGTCTTCCACTCTTCCTCTCTTCAGGTCAGTGTAATTTGAAAATAAAGTTTTCATGAACAAAAATCATATTTAATCATATTGATAATTAAGTAGCTACCTGGTATTGACAATTAAAAAAAAAAACGATTAAGGAAACTATAGTCCATTCTTAATATATGTTTTCCATCTTTTAAATTCCAGTTTTTTGATATCTTTCATTTGACACAGTAATCTTTTCTCTGTTGTCTTATAACGGCTTCTAATTTCAAACATCTTTCCCTAAGGGTACCGTTTTCTTTCTGCAAGATGTCTATCGTTACATCTTTCTTTTCAATGGCTTGCTGAACTCTGTACGAAAGCATAGCAAAGGAATTTTAAGCTGATAGAATATGATACAAAAACTATTCGAAATGCCCACCGTTTATGGATTTGCCGTATCTCTTGATCTCGTTCAATTTTTAATCCTTCCATCTCACCCTGCAATTCGCTTTTCAAATTTTCTCGTAATTGTTCGCGTTCGTTGAGAAAGTCTTTGCACATCTACTCGATACCAACGACGGATTATATTATTTTAAAATTTTGCTACCCGTAGGCAATTGCCCATCTTACCTTTTTGCTATGTTCCAACTCCATCTTCATCCGTTTAATATCAGCTTGAAGATTTTTCAACTGAGCGTCGGATTCCGCTAACTTGTTACGAGTTTCAATATATTTCTCTCTTACAGACTTTTCTAGAACTTCAGCTTCTTGCAAATCTTTTTCGTATTTTTGTTTTAAACGACTAACGAGCAGAAATCACATAAAAATTCAAACACACAATTAGACGCGAATGAATCATCTTACCTAGTCTTAACTTGAAATTCTTCATTATTCTTCAAAGATTCTGCATCCATTCGTTGCACAATGGAGTCAATTTGCCTATCTCGTTCAGCTCTATAATATTGTCTAATAGCATTCTCCTTTTCCACTTGTTGCATTTTGCAATTATTCTCATACTCTTTTTTCCATACCTCGAAATCAGCTTCGTACTGTTTTTCAATTGTATTTAAGCGATTTTGGTACTTTTCTTCGTGTTTTAACATTTTCTCCTGTATTTCTTTAGTAGTCCGCTGGAATTCAATTTCTTTCTCTTTTTGCCATTCTAGTTTTCTACTTTGCATGTCTTCTTCCCTGGTCTTCAAATCTTTCAGAAGCTTTTCCTTTTCTTGATGGAAATCTTCAATAAACTTTTGTTTTTGTTTATTAAAGACCTCCCTTTCCTCTTCTATTTGCTTTTCAAATCTTTTAGGAGGAGGACAAATAGTTAATGTAGGGGGTATAAGAATAAGGTATTCAGACAGGCGCAGCTCACCTTTCTCTAAGCACAGCTCTCTCTTTAGCAATTACAGATTCTCTATCTTGAGTGCACGATTCTCTAATGCTGTTTTCAATTTGTTCATGCTTCACACGCGCCTCTTCCAAAGCCGTTAGCAACTGTTGCTGATGCTGGCTTTTTAGTTCTGTAAGTTCTTTTTGATGGCATGTTGACATTTTATTAATTTCCGCTTCTAATCCTTTCACAGTAAGTTCCTGTAAATTTATAAGTAAATTTACTCATTTCATTTCCCAATTGGGGACTTACTTTTATTTTCTTGGTGTTTTCTTTGACCCAACGCTCTCTCCGTATTTTTTCGCTAGCCAAAATGTTTTCTTTCACTCTTGCAATTTCAGTTTCCAATTTATGTTCCCAAGCTTGAGTTTGACTTTCCAAACGCCTTGTGAGAGCAGCAACTTTCTCACAAAGACACCCTTTGTCTTTAAGCAACTATTATTACAGGTCAAAAGGCTTAAAATATTTTGTTTGAATTCCACATATTATTTTCTTACTTGTTCTATAAAGCCTTGATGTCTGCACACTATTGTCTCATAATGTTTCTTTTGTTCTCTCATACGTAGGGCTGCGTTTGATTTCTCGGACCGCAAAATCTTCTGCTTCTCGGTGCGAATTTTTGCTACGTGTTCTTTAGAAAGCAATAATGCATTTGCCAATTCATTGGCCCTCAAGCTAAGTGCGACAATTTTTCGCGCTAATTGGTGATTAGGCAGCATGAGCAGGTCGGAAAGCCTAGAAAGCAGAACCAGAAGGCGAAGAGACAGAATTCTCTGGATACACAATTGAGTTTGTCTAAACTAAAGAAAGACCTACTAAGCAGAAGTTATATTTGATTTTGTTCTAACACTTCTGTATTCATTGTTAATTCACATGACAGGAATCCATTTTTGCAATACATTATAATAATAATACTGACCCTCGCATGGCGTACGCATTAATAACATATAAATAACAAATAAGCATCGGTATAGGATTTCATGCCGTTTTTCACGATACTTGAAATCCGATTTTGATATATTTTGCTAGCAACGTTTTGAACCTCTAGAAATTTGTATCGCGAGCTCCAAAGACACCGACTTTCAAAGCTTTTTCTAAAAGTTTTCGAAACACCATATTGAATTGAAATCAACGGTCTGAGTAAAAGACCATCGCGTTTGGGGCGGCTATTTAAAAAAACATTTGCTCTTTATTGTTGCCGAAGTCTTTTCATCTAGTCAAAGCTAAGCAATCGTAATCGTTATTCGAAGCTGAATTCACTATTAGTTCGGATGCTGGATATTCTGCCTTATGGGTCAGGCGCGTGCTTTTAGGACAAATACTAACATTTGACAATAATACGTTTTCGTGGAATCTATAAAAACCAATTTAAGAAATTTTTCACTTACTTTGGCACATCTTCCACAATATCTGGTTCCACCACGAATCCTATTTCCGAATGGTTAGTAGGGATTGCAAGGCGCGTTTCTAACAACGTTTTTTCGCAATTGTCCTCAACATTATCTAAATAACTTAAAATGTCTTGTAACTTATTATCAGGAGTTTTAGCGTATATCTCATCTGGATTTTGAAATGTTGTTAGAACGGATCAACGTCAAGGCGTTGACAATATAGTTATCATGAGTATTTTTCAACAAAACTTTTCCAAATCTGACTATATCTTACCCTTTTTCTTATCGTCCTCGATTTCTTTAATAACAGAAACAATTTCGTCATATGTAGAATCGTCTTGAGAATTATCGTGTGAGCTTGAAGAGTCTTTACCATCCTCTTCTTTAGCGCTAGGTCCGTTTTCAAGGTCGGGATCCAAAGTTTTCATTGCTTCTAAAGTCTCTTTGGTAAGTTTCTGAAAACTTTCATCGAGCATCGAAGTTTTTAACGACAATTTTTGTGGCAAAGATTCATACGAAGACATCCAAGTGTCCACTTTATCAATATTAAATTCAAGTAAATTTGAATCTTCATTTTCCACTTTCTGTATATCTCTCTTCTGTATATCACTTTCTGACCTAGGGCTACGTCCGTTTGCCGCCTTTCTAGTTGCATCCGAAAGTGTTTTGTTATTTTCTTTTTTTTTAATAATAGAAGAAGTTGATGCCACCACCTTTAAATGGTTATTAGAATTGTTACTGATGTCGATTGAATTTAAATTATTATCCATTTTCAGCACGTATGTTTCGTGTAATGGGCCGACTTCTTCGAGATTATTAGGTTTTTGCGGCTTCTCCAAAGTTGTATTGAGATCAGAGTGTTTGGAGAGATACAAGGGTATTTCTAACTTCTGACAATCTGTTATTTTTAGATTTTCATCTTGCCACAGATCTTCAAGTAACGTACCTTCTAACTTGTGCCCAACGGTATTTTTATAATCTCTGATGACGTGGATTTCTCCTTCTTTGTCAAACGTTTTGCTAGCTAACAAATTAGATGGTATGTGGTTGTTTGTCGTCGAAGCGTATTTGAAACTTGTCAGGTTGCAAATACACTGTGGACTTGCACCTTGTTGACTGTTAGAAGAAGAGCTGCGAGTACTACATGAACAATGTTCGGAAGGACACTTCGGATATTCGTAAGTTTCTGCTACAATTTCTTCACTGTTTTGGTGAGCACCAAAACGAACCGATTTTTTAAAATTCGAGGTAGCCAAATTATGGTTCTGAACAGTTTCAAAAGTAGAGTGGGTTGTCGAATATATATCCTTTTCCTGCTTAGATTTCCCAAGATTTGAAGCCGTACCGGAGAATTGATTGCGATCGCAGTTTTCTTGGTATTGAACTCGAGAAATTGATATGCTTTCCAGCAGATCTGCACTTGTGGAGGATTTGAGGTTTTGCTTGCATATATAAAAACGTGCTTTCGTATTAACGGGAGAAATAGAAATTGGCTTGTAGTTCTTATCTGTCATAGAGAACTTCTCAGAGCTTTTGTTTGAAGTATTCATATGTTTAACACTTTCGCAGAGTCCGTCACCGACAATCCAAGGACTTAATAGTGAAGAATTGTCCAATTCGCTATTGACAACTGTATCTCTGCATAACCACGGACGCTTTATAGGTTCTTTGAGCAAGAGCTTCAAAAGACTTGACGAAGATCCCAGGTGTTTTTTCTAGAAAAAGGTTTTAGTAATAACAAAAGCATCTTTAAAAAGAAATTCTTACATTGTTTTTGCCCAAATTGAATGTCGACTGGTCAGATGTCAGAATGCTGCTTCTTCTTGTAAAATTTCTTCCCAACTTCGGATCTGCCGATTGCGGCCGTGCTGTGCATAAAATTATGCGGTTGCTTTTTTCATATATATTGGCTGATTTAGGTCTCGATTCACAACGTTTGTCCGAGCGGAATAAGTTTGTTAATGAAGTGCATTTGCCTTTAGTTTTTACTTTTTGCCTTGCAGCTAGATTTATCTTCGGGTGGTGTTAGTTTAGCGTAAAAAAATCTTCCTTCGCGTTAATATATATGTGCATACATAAACACATTTATTTTTCTCACCTGCGAACCTCTCAAACTTAAATCCATACTAAATTCAGAACCATTTAGCAGCTAAACATTCCTTTCGATATTCAAAAATTTTTTAATCGTAAAATTTTTCCACGTACCCTAGGCGTATATCGTAGATTGTTGTCAAGTCATTCTTCGATATAAATTTTGTTCTTTTGGCTTGCAATATTCCCGACACTTCCTAGAGCGGTTTTACTTATGATTTGTTTTGGTCAATTGGCATCGATTAAACGTAGTTATTAAACTATCAGTATATGCTTTTCAACCCTGTTTTATTTTGTAGAAATATAGGGTTGTAAATTTTTGGTTTTACATAGGGACGGGATTATGCGTATGCATACGCCTATGTACGTTTATAAGGTAGAAATAAGCTTTGGTTGTTAAGAATTCTTAAAACATTTTATACAAGCATTAAAGCATTAAAGCATTAAGATTTGCATATAATACAAAGCGCGGTTTTTTTATTTGACGAATAACGGATAGAATTAAATTAATATATCACTTAACAATTCTCAAAACAAAGGATAGTGCATATCTCAGGGATTTTTGATGTTTGTGTTATCAATAATAGTAAAAGCGCTGCTTGCTTGCAGTCATTTCATTGCTTGCTCTTTCATTGTCATTAATTGTTTGGGTAAAAGCTCTCCGTGTTAAAGATTTCTCAATATGGTTCACACTAAATAAAATTTTTAGGAAGCAAAAACATATACCGTTTTGGGTTCTTAAATGAATATGCTCTAAGGCATACAAATTGACGTATACGTACAGAAAAAAAATCAAACACTAGGTACAAAATATAATTTGTTTTCGTTGCATCGTTTACGTCAACTTTCATCGAAGATTTCTAAATTTTGTGTTCATCAAACGATTCAATAAATTTTAATTCAAATTTCCTATGAAAAATATGAAGAAATTTTTTATGATTAAAAAAAGTTATGTTGTGAAAATAATTTATCTTTATATTCTACAATATGTTTACATATACACCTAACCCTCGTTTTACATGAGTTTTTTTATACGAAATTTGATTTAACAAGAGTTAAAACGATAGAAAATGCCCTTTTTGCACGAATTGTTTTGTTTCAACACGATTTTCGTTATTCTATGAATTTTATTTATGAACTTTTTTTGATGTTTTTACAGCAGTAGCATTATAGTCTTACAAACGTATGTGTTTATTGGCAGAGAGCGACAATGCATAAAATTTTGTTATGTTTCTATTATTTTAACTTTTTCTATAGTAACAAAATTTAGAAATGGTTTTCTTTTTTTCAAAGTGTAATTCATTTTTTATAATATATTTAATGCAGTTGCTTTTTTAGATCTGGAACCAATCTACTATTCTCCCCTTTAGCAAATATCTTTTTTTATAGGATTTTTTGGGGAATATATCTATCGTATATAAGAGAATTAGATCTATACATATAACAAATTTAGTGTAATTTCCCATATTCCACAAGAATTATCGTATAAAGCGTGTTACCTATTTATTTCAAATCGTTGGTTTCTCAGAATATACTCCAAATTTATGTTAAATAATTCATAAGTTAAATGCGCGCGCCAAGTAAATGATTCATTTGGATTATTTGGCTTAAAAAACAATTAAACAAATGCTTCTTCATTCAAAATTCAATTTAAAAGTTATTTACTCAATTATGGAATCAGCATCATTAATAACGATGCTTCCACTTTTGTTCACAATATGTTTGTCGAAGTTCAACAGCAAAATCTACCTTAAAATCTGCAAATTGTATTGTTTCGTATTGTTTCAGCCCTAATATTAATATTTGTGAGTGTTCGCCCCTTTAGATTCTTTTGTGTCCTTTCCTTCTCTTGTGTCCTTTTACTATAATTATAATTAATGTATAATATTCGTTTTTATACTATTGCGGAGTTTCAATTCTTTCATATATCGATGTTAAATTGATATTTTTGGTTCAGTTCGTTCCAAAGTTAATTTATGAGTAAAATTTTCACTTGTATTAATGTCTTCCTCGACGTGTTTTCCTTCCACAATCTCAGTCATCTTTCGCGAAATATTTTTTCACCTCAAATTTTACAATTTGTTCAATGTTATTATCTATTTTCGATATTCGGTATAGGTACGATAGTTCTTCATCTTACTATTACAAACGTTAGGGATATTTCTAATCCAACAATTAGATATGAGTTATTAAACAATGCCGTTAACAAATTGAATATATCTAAACTGCCTGTTGGTCCATTTTGATGTCTTGTGTTTACCCTATCGGACGCAATGTTTAAAATAATTTGATGAAACACTAATGTGTTTCAACTACTTCCCAAATAACGCCTATTTTCGAAAAGTCTTTATATGGATGCTTGCATTGTGGCGTAAGGGGGCCATGGCTACGTCTTTGAGGAGCTATACATAAATGTACCAGAAGAATGTACCAGTAGAATAATAGATGAAAAAGAGGCTGACCGATTAAAGAGATATACTATGTATGTATAGCGAAATCAAAGGGAGGTACAGCGAATTCAAAAGGAGGTATAGCGAAATCAAAGGAAGGTATGCCGAATTCAAAAGGAGGTATAGCGAATTCAAAAGACGACATATGAAATTGTTTACAAATCAAAGGGAGAGAATTCAAAAGAAAACATGAAAAATTTTTTCCTTCAAGATTTCACAAAATTTTTTTAAAAATTGAAAAACTGAAAGTGAAGGAAAGGAAGAGTAACTGAGACAATTTTATTGGATATATATATATATAAGGAGATTTATCCGCCTGAGTGGCCGAGTAAGCAAGAGTCTCGACTAGCAATTCAATGGCCGTGGGTTCAAATCTCAAGTACGTAGAGTTTTTATAATAATAATAATAACAATAATAATAATAATAATAATATTAAAAAAAATAAAAGCCGAAGCCTTAGATTCTAGTGCTTTAAGACATTAGCCTTAGAATTTATTCTCTGGCTAAATTTATAATAATAATAATAATATTTAAGTAAGTAAATGCATTTTTTCTTATAATAATTTAAATAAAGTAACCTGTTTGACCAGCTACTATTTGAATATATCTTTTATTCTTTTCAGATCCATCCATCCGAAAGGAAGTATTTCAACAACAAGGAAATAGATAAAAAAAAGCCATTTTATGAAAATAAGTAATAACTATTAGTATTTCATAACGAAGACGAGGAGTATTTGGCCAAAAAAAGGTTTAACTCTACTAAATTTGAATCATTCCAGTATAAGGCAAAGGATGTAAGGCTTATTTTTGTTGCAAACCTGACTGAAATAATTTCTAACATTTTTGGAAAATTTGAAAACAATATCTTCACATTTGCGATTATGATAATGTTTGCTACAGATACTATAAAGTGCCTTATAGTGCCTTTTCTAATTTTAAATTAACAACCCAGTGGTCCCGAGCTTTAGGAAGGGGGGACAACTAAAACGTAAAGAAATTATTACATTACAATGTCATTTATGGATATGCTGATGCACATAATATAATTCATTATTTCGCATTGACATTTTCAAATTATTTATATATGTCCGATACTTCACTTTAGCTTATAAACGCGTTTTTTAATTATCAGCTTAAGTTGAACATCACTTTTTGAATTGCTTTTGTTGGATACGGAAGGAATACGAATATCATCGTTTTCAATACGAGAATTTTTCGCATGAATTCTTGAAAATAGCTTTTTAACTGTTTAGTAATTTACGTCGTATACATACCTGGAATTTTGAACTACTGTCGCTGACTATCATTAGCTAAAAATGAAAAGTGAATTTATATAGCAAAACGAATGATGATTTATTTGAGAACATTCTTGCTTCCATATTATTGCAATTATCTTACACCAAAAAAAAAACAAGAACAAGCACCTTACACCAAAAAAACAAGAACAAACATCTTACACCAAAAAGTATGCAATAGCATTGCATACTCAAAACTCAAAATTTTTATTCAACTGATATTGTTTATTAATAGATAATAGCAAATATTCTCATTTTTTATACAATTTCGATAATTAATTAAATTGATTATTAATAATTACAGTTAATTAAACTAAATTTTTAATATTCGAAATATTTTCCACAATTGAACATACACGTGATTACCAAAAAAATAATTGTAATTCAATGTTGCCTGGATAATCGGTGGTGCAAAGCAAAAAGATTGCGCAGATAAGTATAACGTTTTGTGGTCCAAGGCAGCGCAATACCAAGTTCCATAAACGGTTTAGTGTACATATATGATTCTATTACATATATATAATGAAAGATATTTCATACACAGGAAAATGTTTTGAATTGAAAAACAAAGGAAACTTTGACCTCAAATGAAATATGTCCCACGCGATTATGTACATTTTTATAGCTCCTACATTTACCACAATTTGTAAACATTCTGCAGCTGTTTTTCTCTCAAATTCCTGCATAACCCCCATTGATTTGTAAACATTCTGTAGTGACATGTCTTCGGTCTTTTCCATACAAAATACAATACACCCGCAAACATCTATGTACATATGTAGATATTTGCTTAAGAATTTTGCGTGCCTTCCAGAAAGCACAAACACCTTTTTTTTGCATCAAAAATTGGTTATACTCTTAACGTTTTCTTTTGAATTTAATCCAATCAATTTGAATATGTTCTGCTTGCTTTTTTGCTTTTATAGATTCAAACTCCAAAAAATCACGCCAAGTCTGTGAGTTTCCTTCAGTCGACGAATTCTACGTCAAATTCAAGAGGGCACAATAATAACAACCTAGTGCCACCAACAATAATCCAAGCGCTAGTAGCCGTAAGTCTCTTCTCCATAAATGTAAGAAGTCAACGTGACTTACAAAGAATTTTTTTGTTTTCTTTTCAGTGACACCCAATTCAACGCTAGAATCCTCAAATTTATCGGGTAGTACAAGCGTGTCAGCATCAAACTTCTAGTGTAAGCTATAATGCATTTCCAGCGGCCAACAAACGATTTTCAGAAACATATACATCGCATTGGTTCAGCAGCAGCTAGCGCTTTAGGCATTCAAGTGGAGTAAGTAAAAAAGATTTTTAAAACGTCGATACGTTCACGTCCTCAGTCTCCTGCCAATTTATCACTTTCAGCAGCATGAAGAGCGCGTACTCAAATAAATTTCTGGGGTGGGTACCGCCGATTCTGGAGGAACCTCTTTGCGAGGAAAAGTCAACGCTCGCAACCACAGTTCACTGTATCCGTTGGCCGATCTCGCTGTCCACCATATGCTGCAACATGATTGCGTAAAATATTTCATATGCATGGTGGAACGCTCCTCTTTAGGGAACGCCGGTTCTCCGTCCTCCGAGGGGAGCATTCAGCTGTCCAAACGCTGCTTGGTGATTAGCTGGTTGTTCTCCTCCTCGCAGGCATCTTGTTTGAACCCACTAACGCTGACTTGGTAATCGCGATTTTTACTTAGTCAGCTGCTCATGCGTATAAAATAACTTGATACAAATGTGACACCAAAAGTAAATAAAAGTAAAAATCAGCAATTATATCTCAACGTACTGAACCATCAGAAGAAAAAAAAGAAAGTATATGTTGTGGATATCCATAATTAATCAATTATTTACAAAGAGTTTGTTTTGCCTTTAGTTCTGTACCGATCGTTGCAGAGAAAAAGCGTATTCTCGTACAATTTACAAATTGACAATGCTGTAATAAAATGGCGGTGTCCGTACATTTCGAAGGTCAGAAGTACAAATTTAGGAGTTTACTAAAAAAGGCACTAGGCAACTCCATATTTCCTGCTGCTTCCTTTGTTGTATCCTCAGTCTTCTCGGACTTTTTATTTGATGCCACTAAAACATCCTAAAAAAAACTCATTTTGATCTGTCCGGTCTGCTGGGGGATTTATTGCTGAAAAATTAGTAGCCATGAGCCGTGTAAAAACTCTTTTTTGAAAAAGTTCGACATGTGCTTAAAAATAGACTTTTTAGGAGGAAAAGTGTATATTACGAGGACTAAAGTGGCTGATATATGATAAAACTATCTGTAAGGCGTAGGAATTCGAAGTTCCAATAGCTGACTTCGAATGTGATTGTAGGCGATTAGCAAATGGTTTAAACTTTCGAAAGCGGTGTGGCGGTTCGTTTCCTTCTCTCATTTGGCGTTTCGGCTGGTGGAGTAGAACGTGTAAGTTAGGTATAATCAAGCAGCCATAATATAAAGACAATAGCGGTTATCGGCCTTGAAGAGCCGTGATTTAGTGAATTAGGATCGTAATAACAGGCTGAAAGTGGAAGGACCTGATAATCGATTACCCGATCATACTTAACTTAAAAATTGTTGAAAGAAGACCTTAAGGTCAGCAAATCATAAAAACCGACAGAAATGAACACTATTTGAGAAAATCTATAATACGCTATCACAATGTGAAATTGTGTAAATAAATTAAAGAACTTGAAATGATGTTTCCCGAAAACCCTCACGTGTTGTCACTTAGGGAAACTACGAATATAAGTACATTTATCAGTAAAAGTGAATCTAGGAACATGCGGACGGGTTAATTCCCGACAATAGTGACGTCAGATGTGAAAAAGCTAATTCATAATCTCATAATGTAGTCTACCCATCACATATACGCAGTTTTTATATACATAGTAGTATATATAGTATAGCAGTATATATATATATATACATAAATATGTCTGATATATTTTGGCTCAAAAATGAATTCTATTGAGATTGAACTGGATTGGACAATTTTAAAAATCGCTCCATTGCTAATATTTCACGACAAAAATTGACAAAAAATAGTAGTCCGCGGCTTAGGTGAGCACATAATACTTATACTTGCTTTTGCGAGCTTAGTCTTTTTTTTCTTCAACTCATTTTTACGAAAATAAGTAGGCTCGTCAAATTGACTCGCGATTTCTGTGAATAGTCACAAGTAAGCGGAAATTTGGCACAAGCACTTCTTGATTGATTAGAAATGCGGCGGATCACGGACGAAGAACCGCAAATATCAACAACTTTTCCATATTTTCGTCTATAACTAGTCCTGTAAATATATTTCTGAAACGCTGCTACCCAAATGTTCGGCAGAATCACCTGCAAATTGTCCCGATCGGTTTACTAATACGTTCACAATTAACGACAATATTTGTATCGTAATTTACTTCCAATTTATGTCCAATTTATTCTTACGCTCATTGCATTGAATTTTGTTGTTAATTGTGGACGTGTTATACAAACTGATTGAAACCGTTTTTGAATTGAAAAAGAAGAAAGAAAGATCTTAATGAATATCTGGATGTTTTTCAAAACATCTTCATGGCATCGAAATTTATCCACGAAAATATGTTCAAGATTTCGGGGTTTTTGAAGTGGTTTTAGTTCCTTCCATGTTGTGGGCGTGTCTGTAGACAAATCGGGGTTACTTTTAATCTTCTATTCCTAATCGAACAATGAATGTTTGTGCCGAAGTTCAGCTTCCTATTCTCAAAATGTGACAATTCATAAAATTTAACGACAAAATTGAGGAGTTGCCGTAAGTCTAGTGTTAAGTATACAAAAGATTCCTATATGCTTCTGTAAACAATAACATATATATATATATATATATATATATATATATATATATATATATATATATATATATATATATATATATAAGCGAATGTGGAAAATTTTGCATGCGAGGAGATCATCGCTATGGTCAGCCTTGACCGGCTATTAGTAATAATAACAATAATAAATAATAATAACAAACTTATTATAGTCAATTTTATATTTGGTATTTCATTTTTTGTCAAAATATTTGGATGAACCATTCCGCATTTTCCAGATACTACGTTACCTTGCAGCTGCTCTCTTTTATTCTTTAATGTGTAGTTTAATATTCAGTTATTCTAGATATACTGTGTGGCTCTTAGCTCTTATAATACGGGGTAACTCGTCGGATTCCAGAGTCGTCGCACAAGATTTTACCTGTGTCTTTACTTCGCAACCTTTCGTTAGACAACACCACTTTGTTCTTTTGTTTAGAGTATTATACATTGTAATTAAGGCACTTTACAAGCTGTTTATGTGATATTCTTCAATCAATGGATTAATGATTGTCTGTAGGGTCCTACATTTAATTTAAACTGACTCGATTTTTGCATTATCCCCGGTTGTATAGAAATTTCCTGCCACAAAAGGTATTAGATAATTTATACTCCATAATATAACTGAAAATTCTTTATCTATTGCAGAACAACTTCTTTTGTCGTTAGTTAGAGTTCTAGACGTAAGATAAGCTGGATGTTCTTCTTTTGATAGGACAACTCCTATTGCGAAGTTTGAGGAGTCTATAGCAAGTGTGAATTGTTTCTGAAAGTTTGGAGGCCTCACAGTTGGATGCGAACTAACTAGTGTTTTCGATTTTTCAAATATGGGTCAATGTTGGGTCGTAAATACTTAGCTTTACGTGTCTCCTCAAGTACTTCGCTGTAGGTTGGACTACTTTGGCAAAATTCTTTACAAACTGCCTGTAATAACCCGTTAATCCTAAAAAGCTCTTAATCTGCTTTTCAGTATTTGGTATTTCCAATTATTGTATCACTTTAATCTTATCTGAATTTGTTGTATTGTCTGGACTTCCATCGCTCTTGCCCTACGTAAATTGTTTACTTAATTTTTGTCGACTTCCATTGGCACTGCCGCTTGAAAACTGTCCACTGCAGTATTGTCCGTTCCAATGCTGCATGCCGGTCTTGCCTAATTTGCGCCTAACGCCTAAGGCCTAGGGGCCTCGGGCCTCTTACCTGTGGTGGAGATTTTGGAAATTGCCTGAAAAATTATGACCTCAATTAATAGGAGTCTGGTACCGTTCTGAATTGCTGGCATAATTATTGTTATGCCTACAGATTCCGTTTCCTTTTTGGCGATACTGTGAATCCTCCCTATATTTATTCTGTCTACTAATTCTGATAATTCTGTCAACATAACAATTCATTGATTATGATTTCTGTCACCGTTGTAATTTCCTGGTCTATTAAATTTCCTAACCTCTGGTCTAATGCAACTATTCCCAAATCTTCTCCTCGTCATTATGTGTATGATTATTCCTAAATCCCGTGCATCGAAAATTTTGTGTAATAATGTTCTTTGAGCAATTTCTTTTATTGTGTTTACAAATAAATTGTCTCTGTAAGTCCAGTCTACACAGTGGTCACTTCTACAATGAACTATTAGCTCATCGGATATTCATTCGATATCTTGTTAGGTTACTACATTTTCTGTAGATTTGGTGTGGTTCCGTATCTAGTTTATACCTTAATTTTAGCACTTTTTTCATCCTTTCCCAGTTGTGTAGATGTTGGAAATTCATTATCGTATTCTTCGCTTCGCCTTGAATATTCCTGTAGAAGATTGCCTTGGTAGACCCTTCCTCTGCTTATGAATGGCTTAATGGTTAACGTTTGAACCGCTGAATGTTGCCAAATGCGACATATTTTTATAAATTCTGTCAATTCGATTCGCAATTGTTTGGAATTATTGCCTTTGCAACTTATATGTATATATAGGCATTACTTAAGTGCTCTAACTCTTGTTCTCTTCTAGTTAATTGTTCCATCATATTCGCTGAAACTATTTTCGATTGAGCTTGTTGCATCCTTCATTCGTATTTTTGCACATTTAGACTGGAAAAAATCACTGCACAAAAATGGTTTAGTTACTTCTGGAGTGTCCTGTAAGAGTCGCACGTAACGTTAATTTCTTTCACTGTGTCCTTTTCGCTGAATTTGGATTCTCCCAACTGTTCTAATTAAATAGTTCGCTGGAATTATTTGCTTTCAAGATAAAGCAGTTAAACCAAGGTTTCTTTATTCAGTTAAGTTAACTGAAGAAGAATAAGTGTGGAATCAGCATTATTAACAATGAGATTTCCGTTTCTGTTTACAACAGATTTGTTAAAGTTCAACAACAAAGTTTATCTTAAAATTTTACAAATAATATTTAGATCTGACGTCGCATTATTTCGTAAAAACATTCTGACCTACATTAATACTTTCACGAACTCATCGAATTTGTCGACTATTATTAATATATGTAACTCGCCCGGTACTCACGTTAATTATATTATAATTTCAATGAATAACTTATATATACTTGTGTGTAACTTATAAAAGGTGCTTGCATGTATTTTAATGAGCGAAGTATATGATACGAAGTATCAATATACATAACGGCTAAATTCGTTGAATTTGAGCTTTTTCTATGTAAAATAACAGTCCTCTATTGAGTATTGTTTACAGAAACGCCCAAAGCTGTATTTTCCAAAGTCATTACTTTTATTGTTTCATTTGAAGAAATCTGCTTCCGAAGCCCGTCAAACACTTTCAGAAGCTTATGTTGATGCTGCTTCGACGTCAATGACAAAGAACGGTCTGGAGGATCAAAAATGCAAAAGGCAAACATTGGACGAAAACCCAACTCAAGTTCTTGAAGAACTTTTGGACAGCTTAGCAGTTGATTATTCAACTGATGCTAGATGCTAGTAGCTACCACACAAACTTACCAAAAATATCATTTCCAACCGTTCCAACGTAAGGGTTTCATTGCTTACCAGCCAAAAAAAGAAGAGTTTTATGTGGCGTATCGAGGCGTAGAGGTCTCAATCTATTTTTATGTTTTTCGTTACCACAAAAACTTTATAAAAATTGATATGAGTAATGATAAAAAAAAGGGATTCCCTATTTTTTATTGAATATATTCTAAAAGAAATGTCACAGAAAATAGAAAGCCTACTGAAACGTCGCATGGATTGATGAAATATTAGCTAAATTGGAATAGTTCACAAAATCTAAAAGAAGACGGTTTGACATTAAATCTCAACAAATCTCAAGACGAACACTGAATTTCTGTGTGTTCAGCTGACTCCACAAAGTATTATGGCTGGAAGAATTAAAATAGAAGCGATAGAGAAATATCAGCGTCCATCTTCTGTAGCTGTAGTTCGCAGTTTCCTAAGGTTGTGCATGCGAGTATACTTTAAAAAGTTCATTCGTCGATTTACAATTTTATCGAAGTAGTTGCGTAGGTTATTAGAAAAGGCAGTAACATTCGAGTGGACGAATGAACAAGAAGCACCTTTTATTGATTTAAAAACCGAACTTTCGTCCGTTTCTGTAACGGCTAGAAGTCGAGCAAATATTGAACACGAAATTCATACAGATGCAAATTCGCGTGGTCTTGCTAGAATATTATTGCAACGTACGGAGACGATCTAAAATCGGTCGCTAATTTGGTCGGTCTGCTAGTGGTAATGACAACAACTTCCATAGTTATGAACTGGAAACACTTGCGGTGATAGAAACGTTGCTGTGATTTCGTCACTACGTATACGGGAGAAAAATGAAAACACCGACTGATTGCAGCGCACTAAGAACGAGGAGACAAAAAAGGAACTGATTCCAAGAATTTCACGGCGGTGGCTTAGATGTCTTAACGTAGGACGTAGATGTCTTAACTAGAATGCCCGATGTAGCAGATATGCGAATCCCTAAAATGGCAATTGATAGAAGCGATTAGCTATGCTCAATGCAGTTACAAGATGATAGTATAAATGAGATAATATGCTTGGTAAATCTGGAAGACGGTCGATAAAGAAAGAGTGTGGACTGTTCAGGTAGAGTGCAAGCAAAAATTTAATGGGTGGTTCCGAGAGTGATACGTTGGCCTAAGAGGATCACATTAAAGCGAGTCACTTCGGTGTCGAACAAAGAATCGAGAGAATCAAGAGCTATGCATAGTTTCCAAAGATGCAGAGCCTAGTTAAAGAAAAAAAAAACGTCTGTACCGAGTGTGCACTAAACATCGTGGTGGAGCGAAAGAAGGCGAATATCACTACGATTTTGGACCAACGTGGTGCTTTTCTAGAAGCAGTAATCGAAATGAACACATTTTAATTATTATGGATATCAGAAACCATATTCTTCCAACGCAAAATGAGTTGGTAGGTTTCTTCGGGGTATGCGTATTGTAACGCATCGAAGAACAGCGTTTACTTCTGAGCAATTTTACAAGCACTGTTAAAAAAATAATGTAAAGCATATTATGATTACGAATTCGCATAATTTTAAAATAGTTATAAGTTGTCTCATTATCGCTTGCACGCATACATACACGTGGTGTTGTACTTGGTTTAAATAACCATACATATGAATCGGTATCCATTCAGTATTGATTCTTCTTTCGTTGCTCAATCTCTACATATCTAGCTATTATTTGCTGGCAAAAAAAGGTAACATTTAATCTTCAAAATCGTTCATTTCTTGGCTTCATCAAGGAAAAATTCAATGTCACATACAAACATACAAACTTGATGTGTTTGCTGAAATAAAGTCAACTAAATTTTTTGAGAAAAACCGGTCTCGGGCTCTTCAAAATGTCTACGTAATGAAGAAAACATTAACATTTGGTTGAAACGTTAACAAGAGCTGAAACAAAAATAGAATTGTGTCAAAAATTCCATTTCGTTTTGGCCTAATAATTTTTAAAGATTAATTTCGGTTGTACTTTTATTCAAATTTGCGAACAAAATAAAAGGTGAATTACAAACCAAACAATACCAAGTTTAAAATAACGAAAAGTTGGGGCAGTCGCAGAGAATGTGCTTTATAGGAAGAATTTGTCCACAACTGCAGATTGGGGAGGAAGAGTTCTTCAAGATCCATTGGTGAGTCGCAATTGTATGGCCAAGGCGAATTCTTCAATCTTGATTTTCTCGACATTTGTTGGATATAAAGGTGGAATTAATTGAGGGTTAATAGAAGAGTAGTGTTGATGATGGTATTGTAGATTTCCTTCTGTAATTTTCTCTTTAACTTTTCCTCCAATGTATCTTTGAAGATCCAACTTTTCCATAGCATCATCCATAATTAGAGCTGCAGAAGCAACATACTTTGCCGCTCGATCAGCCTGTTCATTTCCCAATAAACCGAAATGACTAGGAACCCATAACATTTTAATTTTTCCGCCGGGTGTTGTAATTATATTCCTTAATTTGTTGATGGTGCTCCATCTCGACGTTGAAGGATTCCGAATAGCTTGTAATAGAGACAAACTGTCAGTAGCAATGACCGTTTTGAGTTTGTCTTTATGGGCAAGGTTCGCAGCGTGAAGGATAGCTCTGGCTTCGGCTGTGAAGGTTGAAGTACTTTCGTGAAATATATGATTGAGAAGAACCTGTTCTGAAGCATCTACCACGGCACAAGCAGGAGGCAGACCAGAAGATTTTGAGCCGTGTGTGTGTAAAAGATTCCAACCGGTACTCTCCAGTACTCGGGTTTTTTCAGCTATAAGATTTCTGAAGACGTAATTTGGAGTATTTTCTTTCTTGTGCCCAGACAGAGCGATGTCAAAGGAGCAGTCTTTCAAAATCCATGGAGGCTTAACGCCAAAATAGCGGAAAATTTTTAAGGGAATGTCCAATTCCTTTGCGACATACAAACAGTAGTCAATTGCAGATGGTGACTTTCGAATTTTCTTCGCACTAAAAATCTTTCTTACGTCATCACCGAGAATAGATTTGTTTGAATTAAGAAGCTTGGGGACTATTCTTGCTTTTAATTCATAAAGTCTATTTTCTAAAGTTGGGGGACCAGTTTCAATTATAATATTATTTATGGGCGTCGTCCGAAAAGCATAACAACTTGCTCTGAGGGCTTGGTGATAAACCGGTTTAAGGACGTTGATATTAGATTTGCAGCTATTGCCATAAAGGCGTAGTCAATCTTGTTTAAAACGCATTTTGGTAAGATAAGCAATAGTGTTAATGTGCGCATGGCTTTTCCAAGCAACGTACTGTATGAAATTCGCTCTTGCTAAAATAGAGTTTTTTAACCGAAGACGGGGTGTTTTCCAACGATAATTGTTGGAAAACGTGAGCCCGAGAATATGGAGCGACTGCACGTTTAGTACTTGTAAGTCGTTAATATGCATCAGTAGATTTCCTGCATCACACATCTGTTTTCGACAAATGTGCATTTTTTTCGATTTTTGTATGGAGATTTTACCTCCTGACGAGTTTGCCCTTGTGGAGATCTCTCGTCCAATAGATTCGAGGATATTGATTGCCTTTGTGTTATCTTTTTCTTTTGTAAAAATGTATACATCGTCCGCGTAGAGACAGTGCTCGATGCTCGGCACACGGCAAAGAATTTTGCTAATTTCGTTGAAAGCAATCTGGAACAGCGTGACAGACAGGGGAGATCCTTGCGGAATGCCATTCATTAGCGGAAAGGAATCAGAGAGATGGTTATTAATTCTAACTTTAAACCGCCGATGCGACATGAATGACTTGATGTAGTTGAAGAATTTGGGTCCAACATTCCATGATTTCAAGGGTCTTAAAATAACATGAAGACCAACTCTGTCAAATGCTTTTTCGAAATCAATTGAGATAATTGTTACATGGTTGCGTTCGGAAATTCCTTTGCTCGTAAAATAATCAATATGTAAAAGTGCGTCAATGCACCCTCTACCCCGCTTGAAACCAACTTGTTGCTTTGTAGTCAGGTTCTTGGACTCAAGAAACAAGGACAATCTAGATGCCATAATCTTCTCTAATACGTTTGAGAGACAAGATAGAAGAGAGATTGGGCGATAATCCGATGCGATGGAGACATTTTTTGACTTTGGAATTGGAACAACTGCTGCCAGTTTCCACGTGCAGGGTATACGGCCAGTCAAAAATACCGTATTGTATAGATTCAGTAATTTCTTTTTACTTGAATTAGAAAGAGCACTGATCATTTGGTATGAGATACGATCTAGACCAGGTGTCCTCCCTTTTGATTTGGAGAGACAACTTTCAAGTTCTAAGGAAGACATACAATTTTCCAGGAACATGGCACATCTATCAATAGCATTTGAAAGAAGAATTGGAGTCCTTTTATTTTCGATGAAAGCATTGGAAAAGTTGCTGTCAAAAGAGTATTCGGACCACACCTTTCCGAAGTAATTAGAAATCTCATCTGCGTAAGTTAGAGTTCCATTGGGGGTGCAGAGAGTTCGTTCAAATTTGAAGTCCCATTGAGTCTGTTGATTTTGTTCCAGACAACTTTCATTGATGTATTTCTGCGAATCCTTCTCGTAAAACGTTCGAAACTAAGTGCCTTTGATTTTCGTAATTCTTTCCTGAATTGAGCATTGGCCTTTTTGTATAACTACAAATGATCATGATCAGGACATCTCTTAAAGCGGTGCCATAGATCCATTTTATTTTTCCTCTATAAAGAAAGCGTGTTGTTCCACCAAGGAAGTCTAGCTGTTTAAAAAAGTTGTTCGATTGGGGAATAGAGAGATGAGCGGCACTGCGAATCGCTTTAGACATAGTAGCAGCGTCATGGTTGCAGTTCCCGTTAAAAGGCTTTGAATTCAAATATGACTCAGCCTGTTTGGAGTAATTGATCCAATCCGCTTTATCTAGGAGGAATTTGGGCTGTTTTGCTGGAGTAACGGAAGATTTTGAAAGTTTAGGATCTATTATGATTGGAAAGTAATCACTATTATGTAGATCATCAGAAATAGACCAGGAGACCAAAGGAAGAAGTGGGGGGAGCAACATGTTAAGTCAATATGTAAAAAGGTGTGATGAGTTGAAAAGTGCGTTGGTTTTCCATCATTAAAATGCAGGGATTGCTTTGAATGAGGGCCTTTTCTAAAACGGTACCACGAGTGTTGTTCACTGTTGAGCCCCAGACGGTATTCCAGCTGTTAAAGTCACCGCATACAATTAATGGGGGGGGGGGGGGGGGGAGTACGGAAAATACATTGTAGAGTTCTTGCTGAGAAAACGATTGCGAAGGTGGGAGATAGAGCGAAGGCACGGTAAATTTTATGTTTAAGATTATTTGTATCGCTACGGCTTGTCTGCTTGAGCTAAAATTTATGTGTTTGTGAGGTATGTTTCATTTTATAAAAACACCAACTCCTGGTTTGGAATATGAATTTTGATCAGCATTCGTGAAGTATCCAGTATATGATTTCAGTGGAATAGGATTAAAAGAGCTTCTACAATGGGTCTCTTGAAGGGATGTAAAGGTTGGGTTACAATCATTTATTAGTGAACAGAGTTCATCAAAATTATTAATAAGTCCTTTAATGTTCCAATGTAGAATTTTAAAAACTTTATTTAATTGTAGTGACATGGAAAGGGAGTGGTAGGTGGGTTAAGTTTCTATGTCATCGTCTCCGTCGGGAAGGTCGCTATAGCAATTTTGCGGGAATAATTTGTTCTTACCAGCAGAATAATCTGTATTGCAGGACAGTAAACTATTTGTCCACGCCACATTCTTCCACCATTCTGGTGGAAATTGTCTTATCTCTTTTCTTTTTTTTCTCACCAAAAAAACAGAAAACTGTTTTTTTCTTCAAATTTCAAAAATGCTCTACATATTTTTTTTCTCTTAAAAAAAACATTTTCTTTTCCAAAATTTCTATGTCAGTCGACAAAAAAATACGTTCACTCCTAAACAACTCTTGAAGTCATTAGACTCTCACTCGACAAATATATATAATGCACACGTTTTCTCAATATGAACTTTTTCTCATTTTGGACATATAATGCATACTTTTTCTCAATTTGAACTTTTTCTCATTTTGAACATATAACGCACATTTTTTCTCAATTTGAAAAAACCTTTAGCTTACAATCTGTATCTTAGACTGATAAACTGTCTATTTAAAATATATATTATATATATTATATATATTATATACATATCTGTATTTAGGTGGTTGCGTACATTTCAAGTGCAACGAGTGGGCACACGTGAATAATTTGACTTTGACGGATGATTAAAGGATGGAAGATTAGAATCATTACAACTTGTAATTTGTTGACTAGAGTTGAAAGCTGGTGGTTCTGGGGAATTTAGTTTAATAGGTTTTAGGATACGCGTTGTTGTTTTAGTTTTTTCAATATTTGCTGTTGCTTTGATTTTTTCAACATTATTTTTGGCGGGCGGTGGATCTGGTTTCGCAATATGGTTTTTGGCTGATGATAGAACAGGTTTGTTATTAGAAGGTGCTGGACTTAAAGGGACACTCAGCTCGACATGCGAGGCAACAGCAGCGTAAGTGTTATTTTTGCTAAATTTTTGGGTTCCAGATGGATTAATTTCCCGGTATTTGCATCGTGCTTCGCCCATGCTACAGTAATTTTCCGTTTTTATTTTTAAGATTTCACGCATTTGTATGAAACGTGGGCATTGCAACGCCGAATGTTCATCGTTGCAATTTATGCAAAAGCTGCGTGTACAGCTTTCAGCATGTGGAGGAAGACCACAATTAGCACATGATGAAGCATCGGTGCATCTTTTGGCCGTATGACGCAGGGGTTGGCAGTTTTTACACCTCATTGATTTGGGAATGTAGAGGTCCACTTTACACTTATACCACGCCACATCAACTCTTCGCGGTAACCAGTAGCGATCAAATGTCAAAATAATCCTTCCTGTAGCAGAGCGAGTTTTTCCGTCGTCGTTTAGTTTGGTGAATTTATAGACTTCAGTCACTCCTTGATTGCGCATTTCGTGAACAATTTCATCTTCCGGCACATGCTTTAAGCACGGGATATAAATTACCCCTCTAACCGAGTTCAGTTTTTCATGCAGTTCAGCGGAGGTAGCACATAAATTAGCCAATGATTTCGACTTTAAGAGCTTATTGGTTGCACGCGGGTTCCCAGCGAGGACAAGTAAATTCCCATCGCGTAGAATGGAGATAGAGTCTATGTATGTTGTAATGCTATCTAGGGCTTTTTTTATTCCAAAAGGGTTGATTTGAGAAATTGTTGCACTAGCATCAGTTGAAGAAATAACGATATATTTTTTGTCAATAGGAGTGATGTCACTGATTGGCAACACCGGAAAGTCCGAATTTTTAATCTTTTTTCTTTGGGGGGATGTGTCAGATAATAGATGAAATCTATTCGAGTTTTTATCTGGCGGCCCCGGGGCCATTATGCCTTATGGTTGTCTATTATTTAGTTATTTGTGAAATAACCACTCACTTGAAAAGGTTTGCAACTGCTGGGGATAATGTCAAATGTTTTCAATTTTTTATTTTTGTTTTTCTTTGTATATTTTTTTGATTTTTTTCCCTTTTATTACTACACTTAGAGGGAACACGTACGGTATCCGCGAAACTCAGTTTTAGCAAAAAACTCCAAAAAGACAGGAGTTGAATACACAAGAACACCTAACAATTAAAAAATTGCAGACGAAAAGAAAACACGTACTACTCAGAACACATGTCGACACTCGAAAAAAGAATTCTAAATTTATAATTAATAATAGTAACATATTTTCTATTTAATATAAATTATTGACACATTATTGACATTGAAATATTGAATACAAATTCACGTAGCACCCATTGATTTGTAAACATTCTGCAGCTATTTTTCTCTCAAATTTACATAACACCTATTGATTTGTAAACATTCTGCAGCTGTTTTTCCCTCAAATTCAATTTATGAACCTACTCTCTTTTACACTTTTTTGCTTTCACACCTATCAATTCCTCCATATAACTTTTTAACAAAGCATTAACGCTTGAATAGCACATCAGACTTAGCTTGCAGTAGTGGTGGTATTAACCTATCCTTTAGTAGATTAAGGAGTTTTTGACATTTTTCGTTCCATTCAAATTTTTTTCTCTTTTTTTAGCCAACTGTTGAGATTCTTTGCAATGCGCTCAAAATCTTTGATAAATTTTCTGGGGTAATTGCAGAATACGAGAAATCTTCTTACTTTGTCATGGGTAGTTGGTTTGGGGTAATTTTTAATTTGGGGGGGCCTGTTTTTGTACTTTGAGTTATGATGAGGTGTCCTAAATATTTAAGTTCTGGTTTTAAGAAACAACATTTTTTCGTGTTTGCCTCTAAATTGTACTTCTCTGATTTTTTTAAAACTTTTATCAAATTAGTCTTACGACAAATTAGTACTGATATGTATAATAATGTCGTCAACATAAATAGAGACTTTTCCATCTAATCGCGAGAAGGCTATTGTAAGCATTCCTTGAAAGTCATTGGATGTGGAAAATCAGTTAAATGTCATGATTTCTTATCTAATTCTATTTGGTGGGATGAGTTGATCCTCTTTAAAGTGGGGAAGTATTTAGCTCTTCCTAATTTGTCAAGGACGTCGTCTAATCTGGTTAAAGGAAATTTATCGTTGACTATTTTTGCATAAAGTTTCATAAACCTTTCTAAAAGCTACAATTGCTAATCTTCTAACTAATCTTCATTTATTCGTGCCGGTCTGAATTTTCTTTGGTACTAATAGTAAAAGCGGATTATAATCTGTCTGAATTAACGGCCAATCGGTTAGTTGATCACATTCGAAGTGTCTGAACCAAGATTCCGTTCTTATTTTTTCTTCTTTTATTTGTATAGAGAAATGGATTAGGCCTGTATATTTCACTTTAGACTCACAATCCAGTAACGTAATTTAAGTTTTTAATTTCAAAGTTTCAGAATTATTGGTGATGTTGAATTATTTGATGATTTTTTTATTCGATTTTTAGATTTTTGATTTATAGGTTATGTTTGACTAATTGGTGATGAAATTCTTTTTGTTCAAATGAGTAACGTGCTGAGGTTGGTTGTGAACACCCCAACGACAGCATGCATACTGAGATTTCGTTTTCACTTGTATAGTTCTTACTTATTACAGCACCCCTATAAGAGATTTTTAGTCATTGTAAATCAAGTAATAGCAGAGCATCGTTCAAGCGCTCAACAAGAGAGTGTGGGTGAGACACTCAACCAGATTAATAACTTTTTTCCGTGCATTAATATGCTGTACAAAACATTAAATATACTTATATACCATATAACAACTCACACATCGGAATTTACTCGTCTGTTCTATCCTACGTGACGGACGAGTAATATGCGTATTTTAGTGAAAACTATAAAAATATAACATGGGGGACTTATACCAGGCAGGATTAAAAAAAAAACTTTAATCAAATAGTCCCCAAAATAAATAAATAATATTATATACCTAAATCCTACCAAATATCAAATACCAAATCCTACCCCAACTTTACTAACACCCAAATAAAGAACTAAGTCTTCATATTGGGCCTTTTTTTAAAAAAGGAATTTGTAAATTCCGCCGAATTTTGGTTGTTAATTTGCTGAATAACAAAAGAAGAAGAATTGTAATAAATGAGTTTCAAGTCATCTCCTGGCTTAATAAGCAAACCAGTTCAGCACGTTTAAGCAAATATTTTTTACGCCAATTTACGATGGAGAATTGTCAGACAAGCAAAGTCAACTTGAAAAATATTTTTACTGAGCGTATGGTAGATATGAAGAAGATTGCGGACTACACATTATTATGTAGGACATGTTTAGCTTTAGGCGGCGATGTCAAACTAGTCGATTTAAACGAGCCAATCCAGAAAACCACCTTGAAGGAAAACAAAGGAGTAACACATATGGATTGCTTAATCTATTGCATGCATATTAGTAATGCGCCAGGCATGCCGGCAGCCATCTGCGCGAATTGTAGTTCGACTCTCAAAATAGTTTATGCGTTTATGAAAAATGCGTTCCGAGCTCAAGAAATTCTCAAAAGAAAACTACTAGAAATGAGGGAAATCAAATATATTATGCAGCGAAAGCAAAAAGGTGAACATCAGCAGGTGAATGCAGATGATCTAATTTATGCTTGGTTTCCTAATAATATTCTTCTTCAGTGTCCGCCGGTCGAAAGCAAAAAATCAAAGCAGTTTCGTTGCAAAGTGTGCGACGTAAAATTGGAGGGAAAGATATCTCTGAAAAAGCATGTCAAGTTACATTTAGGTAAGCTCGGTCAAAAAATTAAAAAGCATGGTTTAATATGAATCAATGAACAGATCTTATTGTATACAAATGTCAAGTATGCACCTACGAAAGTCGGGGACGCGTTTGTTTGAGTGAACACTACCTATTAGAGCATAACCTAAGAGCTACTGCAGAACAACTAAAACCGAAAACCTTATCCTCACTTGAAGTACAAAAGCAGAGCTGTATCCACGAGAATCCACAAATAAACGAAAATACTGAACGACACAGCACTACGACCAGTAATCCCATGTCTAAAATCATAAGTAGGAATGAAGTTCATACATTTCCCAAACAAAAAATTTTGGTTGAAGATTGTCCTTTAAAAGAAGAAAGTTTAGACGGTGAGTTTTGTTTTAATAGAACATAAAAAGCACATTGCATTATTTTTGAATATCTAGATCAAGCCGTGTCGTCGAATTGCGATTCGATATTAAAGAACAAAGTAAAAATTAATAAACCAATGCCATTGCCATTAGCACAAAACGATGTCGCACAAATGGATGTGGATGATTTGATTATAGAAGAGAGCGGTAATAGCTCAGAGGAAATGTTGGGTGAGAGAACATTGAATTGTGAAATAAATTTAAGAGAAGATTTTTAATTACAAGGATCCTTCTTATGTGATGCAGAATATTTAGCGACGGGTGATAAATACGTTGCAAATGCGGACCACAAAATAGTAAACAATATTAAATGCAAGACATGCATTAAAAGTTTTAGCAATCAACGCGAGTTGAAAGTTCATATGTTATCACACAACGGTATTTAATTATAAATGCAAGTATGCTTTTAAATCATAATTTTTCTTATTTTCAGAACTCCCCCATTTTTTTTGTGACAATTGCACGTTTTACACTTTTTTTAAAGAGGATTTACATCAACATTACAGGAGCAAACATAATATTCAGCCGACGAGCCCTCAATTACAACCGAAAAATAAGCATTTCAAAGAAATTCGGCAATCGCACAAAGGCGGAGAAAAAACGAAGCAACATGTTTATGCTTGCAATCTATGCTTATTTGAAAGTTCTAGCAAGTTGCAATTTAAACACCATTGCTTTGAAAATCATCAAATACATGCCAATGAAATTTATGTAACACCCAAAATAGGTAGGCAGATAGATGATATCTATGTATACAATAACCAGAACGTTTACTTAGTTGATTCATTAATGAATGCTCCGACACAATTTACGTTAATTGTACAGAACACTGCAAAAAGACTTCATAGAGCCAAGTTTGACTGCCCGAAAGATATCCCGCGTAAGAAACATATGACACTTTTTAAAAAATTTTAAAATAGTAAATTGCACAATTTTGCAGCTGATTGCAAAGAAATAGTACAAGGCGGGCCAAGTTCCGAAACTACTTCAAATGACATGGGGATGACGCAAACTACTGATCAAGCTTCGCTTGTTGCTACATCGGTCAAACAGCCTGCTCATGTGACAACGGGTGCCGAACGCAGTGTCGAAAAGCAAAAAACGATTAATAAAACGGACGCACTCGATTTCGGTAATGATACGTTATTTGAAGATTTTGATGACGTGAAGTCCGTAAATAACGAGAAAAAGACCAACTTTCACGAACTGCGGCTGACACCAGACGATAATTTCGATGATGAGAAAAATAATGTTAATAATAGCGAGCAGTTACGACAATATCCAGTTTCGTTTTGCGTTCACTGTCAAAAGAACTTTCTAAGTCAATATGAGTTTGAAAACCATGTGTTTATACGAAGATTACTTTTCGGAGCATCTAACTTGTGGGCATCTTGAAATTACTTGGAGATCTTAACATCAATAAAATATTTATTCTTTGCTCTAAATAAGTTATACTACTAGTTTGGTTTATAATTTCTATAGATTATCTTTTCACATGAATAAAAACAATTTCACTAGTTATTGGTGTCATTAATATTTTATTACTGGCATTTTTCTTCAAGTTTGTAAGGCCTGTGTGGTATAGTTTCACTAATCTTTGGCCAATCATTAGAAGCATTAATTGGCAAAAGAATTTGTTTCGATGAAGTTGTTTCGGGATTTATTTCATTGTCATTCTCTCGTTTTGTATCTTCGTTAGCGTTCTCAATATCTGTTCTTTTCATTATTATATATAACCTGAAATGCTTTTCAAGAATCCACACTTAGATGGAAATTTCTGCTTGAATACAAAAGAAAGACACTCATATAAAAATATTTACTAAATCTTTAAGGTTCCCAAATAGTACCAAGTCCGATTTTGAGTTTCTCGTTTTTTGGTGTAAGATGCTTGTTCTTGTTTTTCTTGGTGTAAAATTCTTGTTCTTGTTTTATATATCGTGGTCTAGCGCCCTATCGTTGCGAAATGTGTACAAATTTATATAATACCAAAAGAGCGCTAATTCGTCATTACAAAGTTGTACACAAAAAAATCCCTACACTAGATATCATACAAGCAAAAGGTGATGTCACAGAGGACGAGGAACTTTTAATAGATTATAAAGAAATAAAGGCAGCAAGAGGTGCGTCAAGCTTTCCTTATCTATTGAGCTTCCGATATTTTTAACAACCTAAATTTAATTTGACATGTTTTTGGTGAAGATCTAACTTCCAGACATCCCTTGTATGTTTCTTTTAATGGCTCTGATTCCTCGGATGATTTTGAAATCTCAAATCTGTTTGCTGAGTATTTCCGACGAAAATTTTCGACTGCTAATTTCGATTTATCTGCAAACTACCCATATCCCATAATTAATTTGGTTTCAATTCACAATTTGGTTATTTAGGAAGATTACTCTTTGAAAGGGTTGAGTTCTCTAAAATACAGTTGTGCGCCTGGACCTGACGGAATTCCATCATGTGTACTTAAATCCTATGCTGTCGAGCTATGTAGTGTTATCTCAAAGATTTTTAATCAGTCCTTGAATTTAGGTGTTTTCCCTTCGTTTTGGAAGAGCAGTTTCCTTATTCCTATTCACAAAAGTGGAAGTAGACATCTTGTTGAGAACTACAGATGCATAGCCAAGTTGAGTGTCTTGGTGTTCGAGCGAATTGTGACCCAACATTTGGCCTTTGCCATTAATTCGTATATTTTTCCACACCCGCATGGCTTTCGGAAAGTGCGATCTACGGTCACCAATTTGTTAGAGTCATGTCATTACTTGTCATATTTTCAAGGCTTTTCAAGGCAAGTGCTCTTGCACTGATGTAATATACACTGATTTAAGCAAAGCGTTTGATTTGGTTAACCATAACTGACTTATCTTTAAACTGCAAACCTGTGGCTTTAGTGAAATAGATAAGCTCTTATTTGTACAATAGCTCCTTCAGGGTTTTGTTTAATTTCATCACCTCTGATGAATTCCTCGTGGCTTCTGGCGTACCTCAAGGAAGCCACTTAAGACCCATTTTATTTAATCTATACATTAATGATTTGCCTTCGGTGATTAAATCCAGCCACATCTTATTGTATGCTGATGACGTGAAACTGTTTTCTTCCTTCTCTGTCGAATCGCAATCACATCAGCTTCAAAGTGACTTGAATAATTTGGTTGCATGTGCTCTTTGAATCTTCTGAAACTAAATCTAAATAAACGCAAGAAGCTTTCTTTCTCAATAAGAAAGTCATTCATTACTCAGTATTCCATTGATTCGCATAAGCTTGAGGACCATAGGTTACGTTTTAACTTGCATATTGCGCTATCGTTAAGTAAAGCTAGGTCCGCGCTTGGTTTTATAGGAAAAGTGGAAACTGCAATCAAATCAATGATGATTGCCTTCAACAATAATTATGGGCAAAGAAACGTCTGCACATTTTAAATGCAAAGTTTGTTATCTATCGTGTTATACCATTTATTCGTTCAATAGACATAGCAAACATTCAGGATTTCATTTACACGATGACGGACGCGCGCCCTTTCAAATGCGAAATATTACCATTGTCCTCATATACTTGTTAAAACATCATTTTAAGCGCCATCTGAGTCGTACATTTCGATTTGCACAATGACCTAAAACTTGTATAAGCAAACAAGAATTGAAAATTCATCATTGCATGCATAGTGGAGAAAAGAAACATCAGTCTCAAGAAGTTTCGTCACGGCATAACTGCCATGTAAGTAGCAGTTACTGGTTCGGCTGCTTTAATTCATGGCAACGATATGGCCGCCAGTCAAACGCCGCCAACGGCAACCCCGCCACAAGCACATTCCCACGGCAGTAGGAATTTTTATACATATATCTATATATCTTTTCACCGTTACTACGTGTATTACGTCATATGATCGCGCACCGAATGCGGCTCCCTGATAAAATGGAAAAAAATTTTGATGAAAAAGAAAGCACAACATTATTATTTTCTTTACCTTTTTTTTTAATTTTTTCACTTGCTCTTTCTTGTTTCCCTAGCTTCTAGTTTGCCTTTTTTCCACTTGGAATTACATGTTGAGCGAGCGCTGCTTTTTTTGCAGTTTTCGTTATGTGCGCCGCAATTAGAGTATTATTTCTCTTTTATTATCACATATAAACAGATAACACTCCACTAGTGCATCGCAAGCTGCTAATTACAGCGATTACCGCAGTCCATGTTACTTACTTACTGTTATGACTTTCCTTAAAGATTTATATCTTTAGTTCATCAAATGTTATTTCGTTTATATAGATTTTACGAGTTTTTAAGCAGCAAACAAAAAGTAAATAAAAGTAAATATCTAGACATGAAGGTGTAAATGTTTATCTCATTTCAGCTTATATTATAAATGAATTACTGCTTAAACAAACATTTATATGAAAACTCTCTTAAGTAATTTTTTAAATTACAAGAAAATAATTAATAGTAATATAAACAAGTAAAGCAAATAAAAGCAACTATAGCGAGCAGGGCCATTCATAAAGCATCATTACACTATTCCAAATTTATTCATTTAATTACTTTTCAAAAAGACGTTTTATATAAGAAGCTTTCGGAAAAATGGTCCTATCCGAACCATTTTCAATAGCTAGCGATCGTCCGTGGTCTAAAATTCGTCAGTGCACCAAAATTTCATCAAAATATCTTAAAAATTCCCACATGTAGATTGAACACAAGGCGGATAGACGGACAGACAAGCTCGGCGCAATAAAAAATAGATCTCTCTCGTCTTTCTAAGTGTTGCATAAAATCACACAAATTTAATATACCCTTGTACAACAAGTAGTATAGAATATAGGATCATCCATTTCATTGTTCCAAAAGCAAACGTAAATAAAACAATCTTCTGGTTGAAATATGGACAATTTATTTCCCAATATATTGCTTAGATTCTGCCATTGCTTGCGGAGTACAGCATACGAACTATTACGAAAACAATGAACCAGCGTTTACGTTTCGTGCATGTGGAATGAAGCTTTTATTCTGGTGTACATCCACCAGAGGGATATGTTAAAAAAAATATAATTGCATCAGCTATTATGATTTTACTCTCCTTATTTTATCCTTTTAGAATGACGAATGACTTCCAAGCAATTGCAAATATAAGAAGGTTACTTCAAATTATATGACGGAAGCACTGATTTAAATAATATACTTGATCGGCCGCAATATATTGCTGTAAAATGCGCGCATGAATTGAGAAAGTTGGGCTATAATTCTAGTTTAGAAAAATTTAAGCAATTGGACAAAATTGATATCTTAAAAATAATTTGGCAAAGTAATGCCAATAATCCTCATGTGCTACAACTGTTGGCTAATATTTGTGTAGGATTTGATACACATATAGATAAGATCTTGAACGGTATATTGAAACGTATGGTTAAATCTTCAATGTACCGCGATTTAAACGCTTTAGTGGATGTACTGTCATGCTATGCGCTCTTGTTGAATATTCAAGGGCTAACAAAGGCTTGGGAGTGAACTTTATTACAACCTTTCAAGAATACCAGTCGAACTAAATCGGTTGAACAGGAAGATAAATTACATATTCGATATATTGTATTTCCAGCTTATTACCCAACGTAATGAAATAATGCGTCAAAACATCTTGGAGTTGGAGGATGTTGGTATTTTGTCTTCTATCTTAAATTTTGTTCGCAAAGAATTACGTTTATAAACGAAACCACGTTTTGATTGAAATACCAGTAGAACACTAATTTTTTACTTTAAACCGTATGGGTCAGGTGAACCACGTCCGTTTTTCGATGATATTGAACGCGACCTGGAACGTGTCGTATCGTTTGAAACGGAACGATCGCTGAAAGAACGGGGAGAGAAAAGAAAAAAGCAAACAGTTTTTATAATTATCAGCAGAGCATTTGCAATGTTATGAATTAGCGGAATTTCTGTAATAACAGAAAGCGCCATAATAAATAAAACCAAAAGTTTTATTTCAGTTATTGCCACTTTGGTGTAAAGAAAATACATTTGATTTTCCTAAAGGGCTTTTGCGTATATGAAAATAAATTTTGGATGTGGTTTGTGGGCTGAAAGTGTCGCTTTTGAACATGAAAAAGGTCTTGCAGTTAATCCCAATGGAGAAGATGATAAAGAAACTTGATAAATTATTATTTTTCGGCAAAATTTAAATGATCTGAATGGTACAACTTCCCATACTTTTCGCAACAAAATCAATTTCTTGAAACAAAAGCTCAACGACAAATAAATCTCCAAAATTGCCTATGTGAGCTTGCCACAAAGATCATCCGATATAACTCTATGTTGAGCCATTCATTAACTTATATCACATTAATACAGCGCTCTCATTCGCCGAGATCCGCGATCTTGAAAAAATAAGAGAAGGAATGGAAAGGGTCAAAAATTTTTACAGAAGTCCAGAGGCAATATCTTACATGATATCAAGTTTAAATAAAAGTGGCATCACGCATATCTAAAACGAAACAAAACTCATTTTTACAAATTAAAAAAAAAAAACTCCATCTACTTGATGATGATTTATTAAGAAAATGGAGCGATCGAAATCTCATGTAACCCTTTTTTTTGTTAATAAGATTATTCTTAATAAGAATTTCAATTTTTTTGCGATCGGAGGAGTGTTTTGTTTTTTGGTTGGTTTGATTCTTTACTTATTCCTAAACCGTGTACGTTAGCCAAAGGAAATAGTCGTCCGTCTCAGTTCTTTATGCAATTTTTTTGTCACTTTAATATATTGTATTTAAAAGTAGAAAATGGACAGAAAGACCACGTCTACAATCACAGAACACGATAATCGAAAATATACAGAATTTATAGAGTCTCGAATGCTTATTTCTCAATTGCAAAAACGATGTTTCCCGCTAGCAGTTACAGAAAGTAACGAATGTGTATTCGTCTTTGAGCAATGCGAGAGAGTTCTTCATTTGAACCGCTTGTTTATTAACCATAGGCAGCTGATTAGGTTGATCGCAGTCATTTTTATTCCATAACTTGAAAGACGCTTTCTATCCGTTAAAATTATGATTTTACTTCTTGCCAGCATGTTCGTTTTGATTGATCCAACATCAATCAAAAACATACATACATCAATTTTCAGTTTTATATACCTATTTTCTTTCTATTTCAAAATGACGGGCTACACTTGATCGAAACTATCAAGACACTGCACCAGCACTGATCAAGACTTATTTTCGTATATATTTAATTAGGTATTTAACGCATATGATGCTACAAATAAAAGAAACAAAAAAAAAATGAAAAGAATAAAGTCAGTTTTGGTCGACTTTGCATATATCTACCTTAACTGCCTTAAACAAACCAATTTTCCCCCCATTTTTATTCATGTACAGGTAGGCTTAATTATTGAACACAAATGGAATTTTTGTCGCCGCATTTATTGCGGCTTATAAGTGGCGTATAAAATTTTCTTTTCTTTTTGCTTGTCAAAACGCTGGTGTACGTTCGGCCAATACTGACCTATGGGCAAAAACTTCCCATGTTTTTGCGAAATTTAAGGGCGATATCCGTGCGCCAGCCAGACAAGTGTTCACCACACAAAGACAGGCAGATGAGCGAATTTCAAAATCAAAATTTGATACTAATCAAGAATATATATACTTTGTAGGAGGTTTATTGAGGTTTCCATGTGGCCTCCGCAAAGGTTTTACCGAATGCCCCTTCATCCTTTTGGTGGTAGATAAAAAACACAAAATTATATCCTACTACTAGCAACGGTTGGGGGTACATTAAGTTGATGCAGATTCTATCTGATGTCTTTCCATGTAATTTTATATCATATATTAGATCAGATAGGTAGGTACCTTTACTTGTTCTTGCTCAAGAATGAACACTTTTCAAAATGCATTGAACTACACTTACCATGGCTTCATCAATATAATGCCGCAGTTTCGAAAAAAGTTTCTATATCAAAAATTTGCATTTTAGATTTGCATTCTCGAGGAACTTTTATATATTTTTTCACACTACGCGAAAGTAGAAATTTCGGGTGGGATGAGATAATTTTTGTACCTTCTATATATGTAAACTTTGTTATTTAATATTGGTCTTTATATTTAATAGCAATGGGATATAATTTTGCCTTCTTTTTATAAAATTCCTAATTTTGGATTGTCATTAGCGAACTGTAATATTTTAAATTTAGCTAAATATTTTAATATATTTTGTTACGATTTAATCAAATTTCTTTTCTTTTTCTTTCAAGTAAGTGCTTAAAACGATACATACGATACAAACAATACAGTACATATCAGTTCGGTATGTATATGCAAAGTGTAAGCAATGTTAAATACCATTGCTCCTAAATTTCTGAGGCTCGCATGTATGTGTATATATTATGCAAAAATCCTCCTTATTTATTGAGCGAAGTTTTTATAATTCAAAAAATTTCCATATAAAATGATATATTTTTCTTTTTCTAATTACCTCAACATAAATCTTTCGGACAAATGAAAGACGATCAACCTCTCTGTCTGTCTGTCTGACTAGAGGAGTTAGTTACATAGCATGAAAAACGAAATAGTAAACATTTAAGACGATGTTATATCCTGCTGCTTACAATTGATCGAAACTTATTTTCGGATCATGTAATTAGTACAAATGTAAGGCACGAGAACATTTTAATAACTTCTTTATAGAACTGTATAAGTGCGAATGTGTAGAACACACTTATGATAAAATTTCACCCTATGCCTCTTTCCTAATCATCAGTGTACTTCTTCACGCATAGGCAAGAAATCCTAAATGATTGATCGCAAAACCAAAAAACAAAATACATAAAGTATGAAAATAAAAATTTTACGTATAATAACCTTCAAGCTCGAACCAAATTATGCACTAAGTTTCCGGATTCGTGTGTAAGAAAAATGTTAGAAATCAGATATGTGTCGAGGACAGTTCTACCAATTAATATTTTCTTTTTTAAATCTATTTTTTATTCAAAATCTATTTTGTCGCCTTCAAAGTAGTCATCGTATTTAAATAATAGTCCCTGTTAACAGTTTGGCCAGGGGGAACGAGGCCATAGTGCACAACACCACGTTGTATTGGCTCGATTAGTCGATTGTTTTCACGTCGTATGTGCGTATTCAAGTTTCATCTCAGTTTTTTGGCCTACAAATTTAGTGCAACACCTTTGCGCAGCTAAAACGCTAAAGACGTTCATGATGTGAGATTGGACGCAAATATCTCTCACAATGTTACCAATTTAGAAACGAAATGTTTCTGAGTTAACCTGAATATTGATCTTACTTTTTGGTCATAGTGTTATAAATTTCATATTTACAAATACGTACATAATATAATAATTGTGTACATGTTTATATGTATATATGTATATATATATTTATTCGAAAATTTTAGTTATCGTAAGCAAAAAATTTATTGGGATTTTCTTAAACGCTTTTGTTTTGGTATCATACATTTTACTGCATTTCACTGTCCTCGTGTCTGCTGTGAGTTTGTTTCTAAATTGTTTGTTCGTTGTTAGTCATTAAAAATCTCTCTCAAATAAGTGAACAGTTTGCTTGCGTCTGAAAATCGGTATAGCTTGTTGGATTATCGTTATCCTGGAACTCTACTTCTCCTCAAGAGACATAATCGATTGGTGTTAACTTTCAAGTAAGCAATAATTTCAATTAGTCACAACGACTGGCCTCTATCTCCGCTTTCACTTAGCCGTAAATTTAATTTAGTAGCTGACAACAGGAATCATCCCAGCAATATTTCTGATTATATTCAGCCTTGGACAGAGTTAAGTGCTTCATCATTATTTCTCAACGCTTTCTATGAAATGAATAATACCAGCATCATTACGCGCGACGCCGTTGGATCGCAGAGGTGGATATGCCTTAATTGAAAGCACACTTAGTTCAGTATAAGTTCTTATAGAATAGGAAGCAAAACACAATACAATTAAATAACAAAATTGGATTTATGAAAAAATTTCTTAAGCTCAACCTTTTTTTATCTTTATACCCATCAAAGAAGGATGAGAAGTGTATTCATTTCATCAATGCGCCTGTAATATTTAAAAGGAAGCTTGAGATATCCCAAAATTTTATACATTTTTGATCAGCATCAAGTTTCGATTCGTTTGAAGCATGTCCATCTGTCCGTCTGTGTAATGCCCGTTATAAACATTCCCCGGCTGCACTGCACTGGCGGCAGAAATGAAACTATACACTTGAACTTTGGCAGAAACATTGGCTCTTAAGTGCGGATTGTTATTGAAAGTGGGCAACACTATTCGACTATATGAACTGTGAACACCTCCGTTTTCCGAGTGAAAAAAAATAGCCTTTTTTACGCATTACTCACAAACTACAGTAGAGCAACCTATAAAAGTTTAAACTTATAATTTATGGGCGATGCTGTACCACCTGTATAAATGAATGGGGAATATTTTTCAACGCTTATTCAATACTATAGTCAATAAGTATATCAGTGTGTTATTAAAACCTTTACAACGCCTAGAAAGAAGCTTTAAAAACCTCAGAAAGTATGTACAACCTTCATCAGCGTGAAATTTCGAATTCGTCAAAGCATGTCCGTCTGTTCAACTGTCCAACCGTCCGTTTGTTCAAGTATTTACTGTCTGTAGTAAACATTACCCCGGTCGCAAAAATGAACATTTGCAAGAGGCCCGCCTGCAATGCAACAGATACTAAGAACACCTTGCTTGCAGTGTTTTTGACCGTTGCTCATTGCACGATGCTCGGTATAAATTTTTGCTTTTATTCTACAAAGATAGAAAAAATCAACCCCATCAATAGATAAGATATAAAAACTAAAAAAAAAAGTAATCAATTGATAATATTTTTTCTAAATAAATAAATAAAAATTAGTTCTTTGAACATTAAATAAAATAAATAAATAAATTTAAAAAATAGTTGTTTTTAAATTTGAAAGGCGATGAATTTAAAATAGAAAAAATAAATTCTTCTAAGATTGTCTTACAAAAAATTACATTTATATTGTATACAAAATTAAAATATACAGTTAATTATATTATTTTATGAATAAAAGTTATGGGTCTAACCATTTTATTCATTCGTGTATTTAGTTCGATTTTTAGTTCAAATTTTCCAACAAATTGTACAAGTAATTTATTTAATTTTCAGTTTTAATTTCTTTTATTTATTTTTTTAAATTTTTTTTCCTTTTTTGGTTTTTTAACTAAATTTTTCTATTTCCCTCTTTATTTGAAATTAACGAAATTTTTTTCAACTCACTGGAACAATACTTACATTTTTAATTGAAGTAATGTACTTTCTATCCGTTTTCGTTGTTTGAGAGTTTCACTAATCCTTTTCCTTAATTAATTTTAATTACTACTCATCTGTACGGGATCATCATTATTGAGAGCAAATCATAAAAATTGAATTTTAAGTGCACCAAAAATTGAACATTTCGTATCAAAGCACACAATTTGAAGTTATATCTACAGCGAACAACACATATTTGTTTTTCACAAAATTCTCCTTTCACTAAATATTTGTAAAGATATTATATGACCTAACTTTCTTATTCATTCTACAAAAAAGAATCACAATTAATACGAATCTAAATATTATATATATATATATACATACATGTATTCTCGACCAGTTTAATATTGTATTGGAACGACTTCACCACTACATTAACTTTCGCTCGAATCAAATTATTAAAGTACGTCATCACTAAATTGCATTAAAATAATAGTGAAAGCATAAGTTATTATGTAAATGTATTACTTACTATCAACACATTTTCAAAATTGTATTGTACAAGCTTTGTATTATAGAGCAATTCTATTTATAATGCAGGGCAACCGCTGTCACGGAACATACAATGTCTTAAAATAATTGCGTTTCGCGATAAAATTTAACACACATTATTACATCAAGACAAAAGTGATGGAATATTAAGTATTTCGCACAATCAAGTGCGCTTCTGATATTTTATATAAATTTTTATAAAATACTTCTACGTAAAAAAGGTACAAAAAACAAAGAGTGCACCGTCGTTAGCGACTTCGTTCGTTGAGGGGTATCTGCTCAAGTTGAGAACTTTTCGTTCCTGCGAATCATATATCAAGTTAGTCATTGCTGACAAAATGAATCTCATTTTGATGCTCTTTAAAATTTATCATGACTTGGGCTGCCAACGTTGCAATACCATATTTCTTTGAAGATATATGGAGACTCCGATTGTCGTGATCAACCGTAAGCAGGCATAGCTGACTCTTGTTATAGATCAATTTGCTTTATTTAAGCTTGCATTGCCTCTGATATTAATTTTCACAAATGTCCTCCGAAATCTTTCCTGAGTTGATCGTTTTTACTGGCTGATTCGGAAAGAAATTTCGTTAAAAATCGATTTCTTTACTGTGTGTAAATATACTATTAACAACAACAGAATTCAATAGATTTAGACTCTCGGTGATCTCAAGAGTTGTCATTGCTTTATTTTGCTTACATAGCTTTATCAGCTCCTACTATCCTTCTAGAAGGTGTTGCAAAAGCATCGGAACGAAATTTTGCATATCTTTATACGCATCCAATAATTTTTCCTTCCTTGAACATCATTTTTAATTTAACCTTACCTGCCTTAAATGTGAGCTAGGCTGTGAAAAAATGCAATTTAGTCCACTGTTGGGAAAAACAAATGAAATGACTTTCTGAACAACCTAATATTTATTCAAATTCTCATAGTGCTCGGTTATCCTTGTTATTTATTTCGCACAATCCCAATGATCTTTACCTTTATTAGTTCTTTCTTTCTTAGTTCTACTTTATTTGTCATTTTTTTTATTATAATTATGATCTCTACGCTTTTAATTCTTTACCTTTAGTGTGAACAAATTAAACGTGTTCACAGCAATTGTGTCAAATTTGATATGGAGAGAAGTCGTTAGAATTATCCGTTCCTATCGATTTTCAATACAGTTCGAAACATATGTATACATATACCTATCACGCATCACGTGTCAATTTAATATGTCGAAAATTTGCGACCGAAATAGATGAACGGACAACGAAGACAGAGAGCCTTAAATGGATATAGCAATCGATTTTCAATCGTTTAATATACTAAAGTTGGATCGCTCCCTTTTCGTTCAGGGCGTCATCATACGTCCACATAAATGCTGCGCTACATGAGACCTAGAGTGTACAAATGTCAAAATATATTGATACTTTTAACTTGACATGGTTAAGAACACACTGACCTTATAGTCGTACTTCGTCACCAAAGCAAGAAAAAACGAACGCCTTCTTTACGGACGGTCAGCAGGAATGCCGAGACCGAATTCGTATGCCGTCTTCTACTTGAAAACGAAACATAACTACAGGTATTTACGAAAATAACTCAAGCCCTTCTGTAGAGGCCTTGCAAGCCACTCCACTCCACTACAGTGCTATTGATATTCATTGTGCACATTGCACTTTTAATACAATCTTTTTTGGGGGATATTTGAGGATAATCCGAATATGGAATTTCATTCTGCTAGAGCGCAAAGCAGAGACCGTTACATCCTTTAGCAGACAGGATCGACTCTTTTATCCTCACTAAAGTTTCTTCCAGACGTGTGTAGCAGGTTAGAATTAACCTCATTGCTACTTCTAAAAAAAAGCACACCGAAGTGCTAGCGAAGTGCTGCTCTGAAGTGCTATTTATTTGCGTAGAAGTCAGTTGATTAGAAAACCGACGATAATTTGAAAGGCACTATAAAGAGAATTTTTTTGGATTAAGACGTTAATTCATGCTAGAGTCGAGTTAGCGAATGTACGTTACTTTACGGTTCAATTACAACGCAAGCAAATCACAAAAATTACTTTTTAATTTCTTACTTCAACTCGTTTTGATCTGCTGGTTCAGTAACAATGACAAATCCCTCTCAGTTTTGTTAGTATTTGTAGGATCATTTCATAAAAATAATCTTAATCTATGCTTTTTTAGAATTCATTTTGGATAGATCTCCTTTATTTCGTTAGTTATTTCATTCTTTCAACAAGGGTGTGAAGTTATATTTAAATATAACTAGCAAAGACACAAACCAAAATTTTTTAAGGAGCTCTGTTAAGCCGTTAAGAGAATTATGTTAAACGAAGGCTTGGGGATTTTAAGTCAAAATACACTTAAAATGGAACTTTTCGAGAATTTTTTTGCAAAATATTATAAGCAAAACATTTTTACACTATGTCATCCCATAAAAAAAAAGTCTCCGAGAAAAATTTAATACAAACTGTACATGGTTGGAAAGGGTATTAACAGAGCATTCACGATGTACTAGCTTCCTTTTTTCACAGGGCATGGTATGTCCACATTAGCTAAACAAACTTTCGCTTTAAAACTTCGTTTATGACATTGTGTAAAAATGTTGTCCTTTCAAATATTAATTAATTTACATAAAGGATTTGCGGCTTCGATAACTCTATCAACTGCGCACTCACGTCATTCGAGATGCTTTTTCTTCGTTACCTCTTAAGATTGATATGGCCCTCCCTTGGGTCAGATTTTGTTCAATAATTTTAGAAATTACTACAACACGACAAGCCGCCTGTTCAAGAACTTTATGTTTCCTCTCCATGTCCTCCAATATTGGGTTGATTTTGGTTGATGTAGGTTGAATGTTATCATTTCTTGGTGTAAGAGGTTTAGTTTCTTAGAGTAAATGACAAAATAAATGAGCACGATGGACGGTGAACAGTGGAACATATATATGATTAAAAATTTTTATAAATTCAGGGTCCGATTGGCAATGAACATCTTTCAATTCATAAACGAATTCGATACACTTTTCCCAAGCATTTGATTGAAAACAAAAGCGTTGCCGCTGTGCGTCAACGTTTCTTGAACTTACGTTGTCTCAAATTTGTAATTGTGATACAACAAGTGTTAATTCAGGCTTATGTTTTCTCAGAATTTGTAAATATCAAATTTAGAGACTGTAAAAATGAACAAAAACCACATAGAATGTGTATGAGAAAAAATACATATGATTTCTTCTCATATAAGCATTCTCTGTCGTATTTTCACCACTTTGTCCCAACTGAAGATACATGTGTGGCAAGGAGCATAGCGGCGTAACTCCGTACATATTGTGATCGTTTATTTAAAAAACGCGCACTGTAAGTAATCAAAATTTGTATGTCAACTGCGAACAACACCTAAAATACGGCAGCTGTTAATTTTATATTTTTGAAGGAATAAAATTTTTGGAGGAATAGAATTTTTGGAGGAATAGAATATTACTTCTACATACGCAGTGAATAGTATGTCATTTCATATCATAATGTAATGTTAACTGAAGAAGAAATTGCTGTAGTCTTTCGTGAAAGTCTCCGCTATACGAATCCTCATGATTTTACGGTAACGCTTTCAGACGGGAAGTTGTTTCGCCGAGCTGACTTAGAATCAAATTCATTTTTCTAAACATCCTTTTATAATTTTAACTGATATATAAAAGGAAAAAGAATGTAATGATTAGTGTAAGTAAACTAACAAATTTTTCTTAAATCGTGTGAATCCGCCGAGACCGTTTAATTTCAAATTTTCGAAAACCTGGTAGAGAATCCCAAAAACATTGTTTTCCATACTCATAAAGTAGGAGGGAAGATAACCCTTAAACACCCACATTATCTGTCCTTTGCCGCTATTTCTTTTTCAATCTTTGGAAACTGGAATGCTAGAAAATAAATTGTACATTGTAAAAATGGTACGAATATTTTTGTAAATATCGACATTGTTTTTCCTAAGCGCAATAGTTACATTTAATTAAAAGTACACAATGAACAAATGGAGCCTTCTTAATATGTATGCAAATCTTTTATGTATACACTTGCGAAAAGTTTTTTTCTGTAATTTTTACAATAATAAGTGGTATTTAAAACTCTAGTTGATTCCTTGTATGAACTTTGACAAGAAATCTGTTGGTTTAGGATCTTGCGATTCCTTCCAATAACGCATTATATGGCCCTTCTGCTTCCAAATTTCAACGGATTCTTTCAGTTCCATTTGACCCTGGAAATATATTAAGAAATTATAAACTTAAATTTTGAATCTTTTTAGTACGTAAAATGAAAAACTATAAAGTGCACAAACATATGAATGATAAAAATTCACTATCAGCAAATTTGATAATTGGATATACAAGAATATATATCTAGGCATTCCCACAGTAGGCAAGAAGTGAAAGTGAAATTGGAAGAAATTGCAAACGATGGTCGTTTATTATATAAAAGACTATAGAGTCGAAAGTATATGTTACTAATATACTGAAGAAAGGCTCGCTTTCTCGGCTCATTTTTTTTAGGTTTTGGCGGCTAGAAGCAGATGCTAGGATCTGGAATAAGATTGCCGACATGAAAAGGCATACAAGAATAAATAAGTAAATCAGAAATTTCAGGCCACTAATACCAAGATTTTTCAGAAACTGTCTATTTTGACATTTCCCGCAAGCGTCTTTTTAGTCGAAATGCTGATGTAGTGAAAGTACTACTTTCGGATAAAAGGTATACGTATGTAATTCACTTTGGTAACGTCTTCCTTACCTTTATGACCAACATATCGATTACTCGAATATCTGTAACATCTCGATGTCTTAAGAATTCTTCGCGTAGTTTTGCACGGCATTGCTGTATTGACTTAGGAATATCGTAATCCATGACTAAAGGATAAACATTTAATTCATTTTCTTTAAGTCAAAGATAATTGTGACATAACATTTTTACTTACCAATGTAAGGAATTTGACGATACCAAGCCTTATACAGATTCAAAGCACGTTTTCTCGCCTCTCCGTGATTTACGGATAATATAGGGCGAACCTGTTGTACAGCTTTCTTCACAGCTTCTCGGCTTGCAGCCATTAGTACTACCTTGATTCTTATATATTTTCAATTTGCCCACGAATTTAGATCATCAAAAGAAAAATAAACGAAAGATTGTTTGCGTGATTTCAGAGCTGCCATCTACCCAGGAATTCAATTACCCTTCAAGATTTGTTTAAACGCGAGAAATAGTCGAAAATAGTCTCATTATTATTGTTAACAAGTTGCGACTTGACGGATTCACACTACGACTATAACGAGTAACGATTTTAATAAGGCATCCTGTAGCATATACAATTATTTTGGCAAAGTTTTGAACTGCATACTAAAGCAAAGATATTCGTTCCTTTAATGGAAAGTCAACCGTTTCCGCACTGGCTCCCATTGCGCCATTGCGAGAAGAGTGTACAGTTTAAAAAACTGGCCGTCTAATTATATAAATGTTAATTGAACTGTTAATTAAATAAACTCATATAAATCCTTTAAAAAATTATTTTTTTGAAGCGAAAAAAATGTACTATTCCTCGTAAATTCACGTAATAATTAATATAATATATGCAATTAATTAGGAATTTTTAACGCCACCATGCTTGTTGGTTTATAAGAAACATTTAAGCGACAAAATAGGATGAATAGCAAAAACTTAATTTTAACAACAAGAACAAAATGGGCGTGCCTGAAGTATTGGTATGTCTCCTGAAAAAAAAACGTGTCACGTTGATGGGAGACGAACAAGGATCGTGACTTTTTGCTTTTGAACAGCGAATGAGATATGTGGTTAGAAAAAGAGTGACGCGAAGCTCTTACAAAGTGTGTCAACAATTTACAAATCTTTTGTGGTAAAAGAATGCATAATAATGTCGCAAAACCTTTTTTTTTTAAAAATTTAATTAAATTTTGTGTAGTATTTGGCGATCAAAATTTTGCGAAAACAAAAAGGTTTAGACGTAAAAAGATAATTCTATCTAAATAAATACGGAATTAAAAGGAAGAAAAATTGTAGCGAAAATGGACGCTGTCGATTAAAACTTGATTTATTGATTATAAAGGAATCGTTTTGAGTTGTTGGGAAATTTTCTCGTTGGAAAAGATTGAAAAGCATATTCTTTTGTGGCAAATTTGCATATTTCGTTTTTTTAACGAAACATCAAGTTTCAGTATATTATGACCTAGCATGACGATTTATTTATTTATTTTTTTTTTTATTAGTTAAGAAAATTATTTTATAAGTGCGGGTTAAAACCGAGGAATTATCACAGAAAAAAACTACCCAATTTCATATGGACGGTCGGAAAAGCAGTCCTATCAAACCTATTTTTAATATCGTTCGTGTGTGGGTTAGGTCAGTCAAAATGTCTTGAAAATTGAGACCTGTGAGTTCAACCCAAGAGATTTGATATATGATCTTATTATTTATTTACTTTAGTGACTATTTGATTAAAGATTTTGTTTTTTAATTTTGTGTGTTATACTTCCGACGCGTTGTTTTTTTTTTTTATAGTTTTCACTAAAATACGCATATTACTCGTCCGTCACGTAGGATAGAACAGACGAGTAAATTCCGATGTGTGAGATGTATATGGTATAATCGCAACAACTGTAAAAATAATATAATATAACCATGAATCAATAAAATTGAAATACCGTGTGTTTAATTTTTAAACATTTATTTTATTTACTATATAACATTGTAATAACATTGTATAATATTGTAATATATTATATTATTAATAAATAAACTGTAATGAAACTAATAAACTAAAAAAATTTTTTCTTTCCATGAAATTTTCGGTTGATTTAGGTTGATATAAACAAAATTTCACAACAAGAAAACAGCTGCCTTTAGAGAATTGTTGTGAAAAAGCGCTGGCTAAATAGAGAATATTGTGAAAAAGCGCAGGCTAAATAGAGAATAATTGTGAAAAAGCGCTGGCTAAATAGAGAATAATTGTGGAAAGCGCTGGCTAAATAGAGAATATTGGGCAAAATTCTTTTTCAATGGAATAAATGGTACAAACGAGAAGAGAATGGTATAAAAGAGAAATGTTTATGAGTTTTTGTAATGTTCAGCATGGAATGCAAAACTCTGCTGTTAAGTAAAGAAATGTGAAAAAACAGTTATTAAGCAATATAAACTGATTATAAGATATCAGAGTGTATTCATCAACGTGGAGTTTGAGTTGGTTCACTAAAATCATAGAAATAAAATGAAATTTTTTATACGAAAAAAACATGGTTTTATAATATTTTCACCCACCATCGAAGAAGGAAGACGTACTCATTTTGTCATAAGTTTTGCGATGTTCCATAAGGAACCTTTGGAGACCCTTGTTGATTTGTGTGTTGGAGTCCCAATTCGAAAATTGTCTTTGAGGTTGTACCAGCGCGAATAGCAAAAAGCAGTAAAGTGATGCGTAAAAGAACGCTTCTAGGATTATAATATCGTTTCTTGTATAGAGGTGTAATGTGATTTAATGTTTTGTATAGCATATTAATGCACAGAAAAAAGTTATTCATCTGGTTGAGTGTTTCATCCACACTCTCTTGTTGACCGCTTGAACTATGCTCTGCTCTTACTTGATGTACAATGACTGAAAATCTCTTTCAAAAAAGTGTAAAAGAGAGTAGTTTCATAAATTGAATTTGAGAGAAAAACAAAGAAAGCAAGGATTAGCCCAGGCATGCATTCAAAAAAAAAAAGGAATCAAAGAGAGGCAAGCTTTTCAAGCTTTTTTCAACATACATTCTTTAAGTTTCTTATTTTCTTGAATAAAGCATTCCATGCTCCATATAGAGATCTTTGTTTAAGCCACCATTTAAGAATACAATTAAAATATCTAAATGTGTTCACGCTTAACGCATATAACAATCCTATAAATGTTCGTCGAACTACAGGGGCAAACGTGTCGATACAGCCTTGTTCTTTAGCAAGTAGCCTTTTTTTTTTTTTTTATTAATGGTTTCATCGGGTTTAATTTTAGATTTGAAAACCCATTCACAACCTACTGTACTGCGATTTTTCATTATATCTGCTATTTGCCCAGTGCGATTGTTCATTAATGAGCTGCATTCATCATGCATCGCATGATACCATTCTTGTGCCGTTTGGGGTAATGCTTCTTCTACAGTTTTGGGATCAATAATGTCTTCAAACACCGCATATACATTGTATTTATTATTTCCAAATGCCCATGACCTTAGCATTCGCTTGATAGATTCTATTCCAGACATTCTTTCTTCTCAAAAAGTATACGAAATCTTTTTTCAAAAAATATTGCAAAATAGATGCATTTGCCTAATCATTCTATTTTCATCTGACCACACAAATCTGTATGAACGAGTACTAAAATTTCATTTGAAGACTTCTTATTTTAAACGTGTTTATTGATATATTTCTTCCTCTTCTTCTGCTACTCAGCAAATTAACAACCGAAAATTCGCTGGGATTTCTAAAAAAGGCTCAATGTGAACGCAGAGTTCTGAAATCAAAGGGAGGTACAGCGAATTCAAAGGGAGGTATAGCGAATTCAACAGGGGGTATAGCGAAATCAAAGGGAGGTATAGCGAATTCATAAGGAGGTATCGTGAAATCAAAGGGAGGTATACCGAATTCAAAAATTTGTTTGGGCCACAGAGTACATGGACAGAGATCAGAGCAAACTTAAATATATTCGAAAAATGATTTTGCATAGATCGGTATGAAACAAGTTGAGTCTATCTGAAGCCCTATATCCATTTCTTTTCGTTCGCTGTAGAAAATTAAAAAAATTCAAGAAAACTTTAAAATTTTAACAATTGAAGACTGAAGTAATTGCTGATGCCATGCAGATGTAAAGGCTAGTAGGTTTTTATTTCTCTCTCTCATCGCAAAATCACACATGCAATAATTGAGTCAACAAATATCTAGTCGTTAATAAAAAGTGTTACAACCATCGTTTTAACGAATGGTATTGTATGTCTGCAGTTCTTTCTGATTGATATCTGACAATAATTTATTGTCTTCAAAATTTCCCAATTTTTGACACATGTTGACGAAATTCGTTGCGAGAGCGAGTATTGTGTTGGGTGATTTCAATCTCTGCCATCAAGTAAGTGCTAACTAACTCCTGTTTGCTGACGTCATTGCGTTTAGTTTTTGTCTTTTTCTGTAGCACGCACGCATAAGCGCTCGCAGGTATTTCTACCATAGCGCTAATGTACGGAGGAACGTGTTCGTGCTAACAGACTGTTGTCATAGAATAGATCGATAGCCAAGATAAACAGATCAATTTAACACGTCGTCCTTTGTTTATCTTCATTTACCAAGTCTGGAGGGCGAAAGTGAAGGAGGAAATAACACTTTATACATTTACGTTACAATGTAGGTTATTACTGGTGGGCTATTTGATAATAGTTGAATATTACTCCCATGATGCGAGAACACTCTACAGCAGGTATACACCGACAAGCACACCCGTGACGAAGTAGGTGGGTTCTTATAAAGTTAGGGTTTTCTAGGCTGTCTTTTCGGACCGAACGTCTGTCACGAACAAAATACAATCAAAAAGAAAAATCCAAGTTGTGAATTTGAAAGATGAAGTAATAGCACATAGGTAAGACAATCATCATAAATAAAATGAAGTCCCGGTTCGAATTACTAATGCTTAAAGTGAGGTAAAATTTATGTGAAAGGATAAAATCGAATAAAAACAGACAAACGAAAGAACCTTAAAATAAAATACAGAAAATATTTGATTGTCAGACATTTTTGAAAATTGTAATATCAAATACAAAATCTCATTTTTAAAAAAGGAAAAAATTCAAGAACTTCCAAGGGTTTTTGCGAAATAGTAGACATATAAGTTTTAAAAGAATATTGTGCCTATAATAAAATGTATATTCACAACTTTCGAAAAAGGAATTAAAAGGAATTGTAAAAAAAAGCAAATAAAGAAGAGAAAGCATATTCAATATTAAAGAAGCGTCGAAAGAAGAATATCACAACGTGTTTGAAGGAACAGACGTTTTGTCAGATCTTTTAGTTGGCTGGCTCTCATTTATATAATATAATAGCAAAATCATACAAAGGTAAACAAAAACAAAATTATGTAAATTTTCGATAAAACGAAATGAAGTGAAATAATTACATATAACTTACATAATTTCATATTTTCATTTCTTACAGAAACTTTGAATTATGAACTTGAATTTTGAATTGCAGTATAAATGATTTTATTTTATATAATACATTTATTACATATTAATTTACCCATAAAGAATTTATAAGGTTTTAAAATGAATTGCAAATCAATGCTAGTTTCTTACTTATAAGTTAAAGAAAATCTCCTTTATCTGTATTTCCTTTATGACGCTTTTCGTTTTCTGCTCGCACGCTTATCACATTACTGATTTGTCGACTTGTCCATAAAATTACTTAATTGGAAATTGTCTACAAATAGCATAAGCTTAACATTACCATATCCGGGAAAAAATCTTTTTCTTGTAGGAACACGATAATTATTTTTTAGACAGCACTGTCCATGAGAAATAACATCTTCATGCCAAAAATTGGTTAGTAGAATCATTCAGGTATCTGTTAAGAACGCTGTTTCTCGTAGGAAAATAAAGAAGAGAAAGTAGACTGTACATTCCTTACTGCAATAGGCACTCCGTCGCCACTTTTATGAAAAGTTTGCAATGGTTTATCCCTAGCTTCAGCCAAAGTTTCGCTGAGTAGAACAATACGAGAGTCACACCCAATCAACTTTAAGAGAGGTTCCCTCAAGTTCGTGTTCAGACCACGGTGAGACGTTCTCCCTTGTTGTTCTTTAGTTGAGCAGGAGCACTTACCTTCCTTCTGTGAATATACTCTCTAGCTAAGGCGCTTGTCAACCAAAACAATCAAATCAACTCAATACTTTTACCCATTCAACCGAGAGCCACGCTGCTCATTACCCCACCGCGGCAGAAAAAAATAAAGGGCCTCACCGACTTCATCCGCGAACCTAACCTCCTTACCACCCATAAGGAGTTCCTAGAAGAATTGTCATTGGGAGCGGAAGGCCAACAGAATGTCATGAAAATCAACCCAAAACACACCGTTCATGATGAGCTCCAACTCATCGTGACGTGCAAAATCGGGCATCCTCCATAAGGAAACAACTGCTTCCTTACCAAACTATAATATTTACTTATATACTTACAAATACTTAAACTTGTATACCTTATAACGACCCTTCTTTTCGGGGTGTGCTCAGGACTACCCGGGAAGTCCCTTTCCAAGAAAATTTTATATAAAAACTCTTGGACCTTTTTATTTATTTATTTTTTTTAATTGCTTAAGGTGTTTACAATTATATTATACCATGAGCGATAAGCGATTTTTATAGAAGAGGCGAAAAAAACGAGCGTGGTGATTCTCGACCTGACAAGAACACTTCAACGTGCTAGCTTTTGTATATTGATGTAACTGTTGATATACAAGTATATGATTTCGCATATAGGAAGCATGAGAATGCTAACAAATATAAATATAGAGAATGCGAGATCGTTAGGTATGTATGCATACGTATAGTCTATTGGAATGTGTATCAGTTGAACAACAAAACTTTTCATGTACTGATAGACAAGCGTAAACCACAAGACCGTCAGTATGGTAGGGACGGTATATGAAATGCTTTGTTGTTTAACTGGCACACACTCCAATATACTACACGTATGAACACCTACCCCAATAATCTCGAATTTTCTATATTCACGGTTGTTGTCATACTTGTCTCTTAACAATCACGCCAATATACAAAGAAAAACCCATTGAAGTATTCCCATGTAGTTCAATTATAAGTCGCACACATATTATGCAAAGGCACATGGCTAATGACAAGAACTAGCATCTTACACCAAAAAAACAAGAACAAGCATCTTACGCCAAAAAAAAAACAAGAACCGTTAGGTATGTGCCTTTGCATAATGTGTATGCAATTTATAATTGAAATATATGGGAATGAAATAAATTAGTGCCCGTTAAATCTTGCATAATAAGAATACTACCGCAGGCTAGCTGTAACTTATTCATAAAAAACTGACCGTTAGTTTAAATAATTTTAATAACAGCAGCTGCAATATATAATAACACTATAAACGGTGCATTGTATTGTATGAATTGCGTTGTAAAAATAAATGAAATATTACCCAAGCAAAGAACATGTAAGTGATGGCCATCTATATTAGCAGAAAACTTATGTATAATAAATAACTTAACTTGTCATTCGTAGTGGACTTGTGTTCTGAGTAGTTCGTGTTTTCTTTTCGTCTGCGATTTTGTGATTGTTTCGATGATTTTGTATATTTAGCTCGTGTCTTTTCAGTGCTTTTGCTAAAACTGGTTATCGCGGATACCGTATGTGCTTTTGTTTCCCTATATATAATAAAAAAAAAAAAAAAAAAATTCAAAAAAGAAAAATAAAAAATTGAAAACAATTGACATTTTCCATTACTAGTTCCCAATCTTTTTCCAATGAGTGGTTTTTTCCCAAATTATTAAATAATAGACAACAATAAGGCATAATGGCCCCGGGGCAGCCAGATAAAAACTCAAGTAGGTTTCATTTATTAGCAGGCAAATCCCCGGTGTTGCCAATCAACAACATCACTCCTATTGACAGAAAATATGTTATTTCTTCGACTGATGCTAGCATAACAAATTCACAAATCATTGCCTCCGCTATAAAAAAAGTCCTACAGCATTACAACATATAGACTCTATCTCTATATATAGACTCTATCTCGATTCTGCGCCTTCGAGCCTAATAAGCCTTTAACTCCAACTCTTTCCAATGAAGAACCTGTTCTACCATCTGCCAAAAACTATATTGCGAAACCAGCAAAGCAACAGCAAATATTGAAAAAATAAAAACAACAACAAGTATCCTAAAGTCTAATAAACTAAATTCGCCAGAATCACCAGCTCTCAACTCTAGTCGACAAATTATAAGTTGTAATGAATCCAATCTTTCATCCCTTAATCAACCTTCAATTTCAAATTATTCACCTGCACCCAGTCGTTGCAGTTCAAATGTACACAACCACATAAGTACAGATTATTCTGCTGGTAAGAGCAAATTATTCACTCAAAATTCCTATAGCGACATTTTCGATGGAGGCGTTGACATGTCAACTTAACCCACCTACCACGCCGTTTCCATGGCACCACAATTAAATAAAGTTTTTAAAACTCTACAGTGGAACATTAAGGGACTTATTAATAATTTTGATGAACTCCGTACACTCGTAAGTGATATTAATCCAACCTTTATATTCCTTCAAGTGACCCATTGTAGAAGTTCTTTTAATCCTATTCTACCGAAATCATATACTGGATACTTCACGAATGCTGATCAAAATTCATATTCCAAACAAGGAGTTGGTATTTTTATAAAATCAAATATACCTCACAAAAGCATAAATTTAAGCTGATACATACAAGCCGTAGTGATACAAATAATCTTCAACATAAAATGTACAGTGCGTTCGCTGTATATCGCACCTTCGCAATCGTTTCCTCAACACTATAAAAACCATATAATTTATTCTGCATACTTCCCCCCTCCCTCCATTATTTATATGCGGCGGCTTTAATACTTGGAGTACCATCTGGGTCTTAACAGGGGACTTCAATTTGTCTTTCAAATGCAATTGACAGATGTGCCATATTCCTGTTCGAAGTTCGAAGTTTTCTCTCCAAATCGAATGGGAGGGCACCTGGTCTAGATTGCATCTCATACCAAATGATCAGTTCTCCGTCTAATTCAAGTAAAAAGAAATTACCGGACCTATATAATACGACATTTTTGACCGGTCATATACCCTGGAAACTGGCAATTTCAATTCCAAAGTCAAAAAGTGTCTCCATCGCATCAGACTACCGCCCAATCTCTCTTTAATCTTGCCTCTCAAAAGTGTTAGAAGAGATTATGGCATATAGATTATCTTAGTTTCTTGAGTCCAAGAACCTGATCACAAAGCAACAAATTGGTTTCAAGCGGGGTAGAGGGTACATCGATGCTCTTTTACACATTGACTATTTTAAAAGCAAAGCATTTTCCGAACGGAATCATGTAACAATTCTCTCAGTTGATTGCGAAAAAGAATTTGACAGAGTTGGTCTTCATGTTATTTTAACACTTTTGAAATCATGGAATGTTGGACCCAAATTCTTTAACTACATCAAATCATTAATGTCGCATCGGCGGTTTAAAGTTAGAATTAACAATCATCTCCCTGATTCCTTCCCGCTAATGAATGGCATTCTACAAGGATCCTCTCTTTCTGGCACGCTTTTCCAGATCGCTTTCAATGAAACTAGTAAAATTCTTTGCCGTGTACTGAGAAACGTGCACGTGGCGGCCGATGTGTACATTTTAACAAAAGAAAAAGATGGCACGAAGGCAATCAACATTATCAAATCTATTGGACGAGGGATCTCCACATGGGCAAGCTCGTCAAGCGCTAAAATTTCTACACAAAAAACAAAAAAATGCACGTTTGTCCAAAACAGATGTGCGATGCAGCAAATCTACTGATGCATGTTAACGACTAACCAGTACTAAACGTGCAGGCGGTCCATATTCTCGGGCTCACGTTTTCCAACAATTGTCGTTGGAAGACACGCTGTCTTCGATTAAAAAATTCTATTTTAACAAGGGTGAATTTCATACAGTACATTGCTTGGAAAAGCCACGCGCACATTAACACTATTGCTTATCTTACCAAAATGAGTCTTAAACAAGATTGACTACGCCTTTATGGCAATAGCTGCAAATCTAATATCAACGTCCTTAAACCGGTTTATCACCAAGCCTTCAGAGCAAGTTGTTATGCTTTTCGGACGACACCCATAAAAAATATTATAATTGAAACTGGTCTCCTAATTTTAGAAAATAGACTTTATGAATTAAAAGCTAAAATAGTCCCCAAGCTTCTTAATTCAAACAAATCTATCCTCGGTGAAGGTATGAGAAACATTATCGTTGCTAAGAAAATTCGAAGCGCACCATCTGCAATTGATTATTGTTTGTACGTCACAAAGGAATCGAACCTTCCCTTAAAAATTTTCCGCTATTTTGGTGTTAAACCACCACGGACTTTGAAAGACTGCTCTTTTGACATCTCGCTGTCTACGCACAAGAAAGAAAATATTTCAAATTACGTCTTCAAGAATCTAATAGCTGAAAAAACCTAAGTACTGGAGAGTACCGGTTGGAATCGTTTATACACAGACGGCTCAAAATCTTCTGGTCTGCCTCCTGCTTGTGCCGTGGTAGAAGCTTCAGGACAGGTGTGATGTTATGTGGCGCTTAGCTCGCTACCGGTAGAGCTATAGCCCTCTGCCCGTGTGCCACATCACGCACAACAAAAGGTAATTTTAGGATAAAAAAGGAAAATATTAAAAAAAAATGGAATGGAAATCTAGCTTCGCCGTTAGGCTGCCTGTATCGTATTGTCCGTCCGGTATGCCGTCCGTTAGTCCTTCCTTAGTCCGTCGGTAACTGTCTAAGGTCCACCCGTCGCCCCTCATGCGTGCCACGCCTCCATACCTCTCCACAGCGGTGGAGCAATTTAGTTATCCATTGCCCATTTTTCTTTTTGATCTATTTTATATATATATATATTTTTTTTTTACTTTATATATTTGTTTTTAGTTCTTAGCAAAAAAAACAATTGTCTACATACATACATACCTACGAATATATATATCTGTACTTATCCCTTATTTATGTACGCCGCCACTGCTGCTGCTGCTGCTCTTGCTGTTATTACTCCGTCCCCTTTTTTGTAGCCATCCCACCAATTGCATTACCATCGCAGTTTTGATGACTATTCCTTATAAGGTAGTCGTGCTTGCCGCCAGTCTGCCAATCGCTTCCCCGCGTTGTCGACTATGGTATCGGTGGAGTTAACCCTCAGATCAGATATTTTTTCTTTGTTTTGTTTTACGAGTAATGATGTCAAATTTCGTTGTTTATTAACAGCACATGGTGCGGTGCCCAACAAATCTGTTGTTTTCTTGTTTATTTCGTTTGTACTTGTTTACTATGAATATGTAATTTTGCCACTTTTTACTTTTGTTTTTTTTTTTGGTTATTTCAAAAAAAAATGTTTCTCTTTCTTGTTTCTTTTTCTTTTTTCTTTTTCTTTATAAAAATGATAAAATAAAACGGGTTTGTGTTTATAAGCAATAATTGCATTTATTCGTTTACCTTTTTCATAAATAGTTAAACAATCATTTTTATACTTCGTTCAAATAAGTCAGTCAACAAGATAGTTAAACATAAAAATTACTTAATTTTGATCGTTTTTCTAATATATTCTATTAACAAAGATATAGTAATCTCTCTGCCTTATTGATGATCTGAATTCTATCCGCATTTGTTGTTGTCGAAAGTGATTTTTCTCTTTGTTCATTTGTTAGTTTCTTTACTTGTGGCCTCTTTTTTTTGTGAATAAAAAGATTGTGCGCCTTCTTTGTATCATTTAATAAATCAAAAAAAATGTTTTGGTTTTTTTTTTCCAAATTTTAATCCACTGAAACATATTAAACTCGACTTCTAATGTTGTGTTGCTGTCATGCATTTTTTTCTTTCTTTTTATATTAATTCAAATATCAGGAATGTTATCATTTACTTTGTGCTATTTAATCATTTTAAAAACGTTTCAATTTTAATAAACACCCTTCCAAACACTTGAACACTTTCAAAATCTTGCTACGACTCCTTTTGTCTTGCACCTCTCAAACCAGACTGATCGCAAAAAACCACCACCAAAAATTCTTCTCGCATGATTTTTTCTATTTTCTCGTTTTCTATGCATAGCTAGCGGCTAGCCGCTATTTGCAAAGAACCGCAAAATCATACGATGTCCCATAACGGCATGCCGTTATTGAGACATTTCTGGTGCAAACAGACCGACAGATACCCTACCTTAAATTGTTCGCGGACGTTACACAGATTCCTCTCAATCATAAATTTGCTTGCTGAAAGTGCTTCTACTTTCACAGCCGAAGCCAGAGCTATTTTTCACGCTGCGAATCTTGCCCATAAAAACAAACTCAAAACCGTCATTGTTACTGGAAATTTGCTTGTATTACAAGCTATTCGGAATCCTTCGACTTCGAGATGGAGCACTATCATATCGGTTTATTGGGAAATGAGCAGACTGATCGAGCGGCGAAGCATGCTGCTTCTGCACCTCTATTTATGGATGATGTCATGGAAAAGTTCGATCTTCAAAGATACATTGGAGGAAAAGTTAAAGAAAAAATTACAGAAGGAAATCTACGATACCATCATCAACACTACTCTTCTATTAATCCTCAATTAATTCTACCTCTATATATCCAACAAATGTTAAGAAAATCAAGATTCAAACATTTTCGAGAATTCGGCTTGGTCATACAATTGCAACTCACCAATGGATCTTAAAGAAGCCTTCCTCCCCAATCTGCAGTTGTGGACAAATTCTTACTATAAAGCACATTGTCTGTGACTGCCTTATCTTTTGCTTGGCTGAAAGTATTGCATTTGGAACGATTAACCCATTGGACATTTTAAAATCAGCTTCAGAACAGAATATCAATTCAGTATATTACTTCATTAAAATTACTAGGCTCAATATCTAATGTACATTTTTATAAATTAGAGCCGATAGACTGTGTTGCTAGTGCTCACTGTCTTTTTTTAGTCTAAGAATTATAATAATAATAACAGTAATAAGTTATTATTAGCCAGAGAATAAATTCTAAGACTAAAGTCTTAAAGCACTAGCATCTAAGGCTTTCAGCTTTTATTAATATTATTATTATTATTATTAAAAACTCTACCGCATGGGCCAAAGGAGACCAATAAGTAGGATGGATGATGGAAAGCTCAGAGCTTAGAATATTCGCGTTTGATAAGTTTGGTCCGTCCGCGTCTTCGTTAAAGAGTTATTACGTGCTATTCTTTTACATATCTGAGGAGTGTCCGAGAGCCAAAATATAACCCCTCCACCAACATGTCACGAGCTAGCTAGCTCAGCAAAGGCACATACATCGGTCTCGTCAGCTTCCTATCTTCATAAAGTGCCAGTTTCGAGTAGTCCTACAATAAATGCAGTTCATAGGTTTTGGATAGACAATTAGGATAAATAAAAACAGGACTTAATTGGAACCTTCCAAAGGAAGCTGACATAGTCGCGGCGAGTGGTCCATATTCTGGACCCTGAACTAATAACCAAAACAGTTACGTTGTGACTGTAAGGGAAACACATTAAAATCCGGCAGAATGATAATGTTTCGGCATCTTTTTGTAATTTTTGATAATTTGTAATATCAAAATGAAGAAACGTTTTAAATTGCAAAACAAAATCTAATCACGATGCCTTCATAAGATTTTCTCATTGTTTTCAATACTTTTAGGACAGGCGCACTCAACACATATGGCCTTAATAATAATCTTGTACGACGTTTATATGTATTATAAAATTCTCTTGAATGTACATCTAACGTAGCTTAAAACCTAAGACTTTGAGGCATATTTGAACTTTGAACGTAATATTTGGATTATTTCAGAACTCATTTTAAAAAAATACGTATGTAATGTAAGTAAATGATGACTATAAAGGGTAATATTTTGATTATTCCTAGGATTCACATAAGTGATTGAGAGTCGCATCGCATTCGGTATAAAAAAAAAGTGGTAGGATTAATGGAACTAAAAAAGTGAAAAAAACCAAGCACGAAAAATAAAAACGTACGATAGTACAAATTTAATAAGACCATCTAGCACAATAAAGGAGGAATTGTTAAGCTAATAACAGGATAACACGAAGTGAAGTAGAATCGTTTATATTTGTTAAACAAACTGTGAAAACCGAACTATGATTCAATAGCCTTACCAGAATGAGTCTTGGTAAGTATTTTGAATGTACTAATATTTTCATTTTTCACCAACATTGTAGATAAAAGTTCCAATTTTAGATATGGTGGTCAGTTAATATACAGTCGAACACAATCGCTTTTCTTTAATCGTGTGCAGATCTCGAAGCATTCTACGTTACTGTTAACACTTGCTTTAGATATAACTATTGCCTGACGCAATTCATTTGTATTGAACTTCCTTTCTGGAATAATTAGTGACTTCCAGAGCGTTTATTGACTGCCTTTTCTTTTTGCTGAGATTGGTTTTTAGAATATTTTAGGTTCATGCCGAATTTAAAAATTACTATCCCTGGCCGTCATTTCCATAAAATCGCAAACCCTAGTAGAGTGCAAAAGGCTGCTATTGAATTTCGTAAATTCTTACATGTTTCAAACATGAAGAACAAATTAAGGAGAAGATAGAACATTAAGGCGTATAATATCTGTGAGTACTGTTGCTACGGACATAAAGCAAATAAACGCTTTACATGATTTGTGGCAAATAGTCGGGGCATTCATTGTATCAAATTTGCGCGCAGCAGAGAAACTGATTTTTCAATTTACTATTTACTTGTACAAATTACAAGTCGATTTTACATGTTACAGACTTAGCAAACAAGAACAACATGCTTTGAAATTTTCAGTTTTTTCTCTCCCAGACTTTTTGGTAAGCTTTTGAGTTACAAGAAATAACTTATTTTATGACTGACTTTTATAAGTATGCAAGTAATTTTATTTCCATTTTCGTAATCATATATCCGTTAACCTAAATTTAAATTGAAGTAGCTGTGTCGAAAATCCATTGACGAAGATCGGCAACATCAGCATAAACACCAGGATAGTTTGGAAAAGCGCAGCCATAACCCCAAGACACAATACCAACCAATCGGCCTCCAGAAACCAGAGGCCCACCAGAATCACCTTGGCACGAAACTTTACCTTCAGTGTAAGCGCAAATCATTGTAGGCCTTATTTGTGATCCGTATCCATAAGAGGAAGAGGCGCATTTTTCTCGGTTGACAATGTCTACATTAATAGTTTGCAAAGTGACAGGTAAAGAAGCGCCGCCAGAGTGTAGAGTTCCCCATCCTGTAACGGAAGCTTCAGCACCATCAGCGGGGGCTTTCTTTGCTAATTCAATGTTTGTAATGGTGGAGCTATACGTAACGGAGGAAGCTAAACGAATGACAGCAACATCATTCATCATAGGGTTGGAACTGTACCCTTCGTGAATCTTAAGATCTGCACCGTT
>CCAG010020735.1:0-18520 GCA_001077435.1 Glossina morsitans morsitans
TTCGCATGAATAGTAAGGCCTTTTCAATATTTTATGATGAAAATCTGTCCATAGCAATATTGAACTTGGATCACGTGGTTCTCTAATTTTTAAAACCCAACAGGGGTTATCGTGAAAAGTAAACCCTTATAGGGAGGGGAAGTCTAACTTATAGTTATTTCTGACGTAAACTGAAAATTAATGAAATTTTTAGAAAGTGAATTAAGTTTGCAAGACTTGGATCGCATCGTAGATGATGTTTGGAGCATTCCCCAATATGCGGGCTTCATGGAAAGTATGGCTTTGTGTGAAAATAATGTGCAATTTTTGGCGAACGGTTGAATAATTATACTAGGAGAAATGGAGTAGGGTAGTTAAGTGTCGATCTTGCCCGACTAAATGTTCTTAGTTATTTTTCTTTTTGACTTTCTTTCCTAAGTATTCCCCGCAATCAATCTGTCACCATCTTCACATAAAGCGAACAAATAAATTCTATATGTGTAACAGACATTCCTAATAGGAAGCATTCTTTCTTTTATTAGCATTTTATTAAACAAAACAACACATGACGTTCCCAAGAACTTTGCACTTTTCCTAAGTGTACGCATTATTGTTTTTTTTATTTTTTTTTCTTTTTTTTTTATGTTCATTATAAACAATATCTCAACAGTTACTATGAATTTTATAAATGTTGGCGCAAGTACATAGATATGTATGTTGTCATAAAGAAATAACGGCGCATGCATGTACATACATTTCATATATGAACAAAATGAAAAAATATGCAATTGATTAAACTCTACTCTGTAACGTGCCTGAATATTTGTACTCAAAGCCACCTATATCTCAAATGAAAATAGTATTTCAACACATTCACTTCATTGCGATGGCTGGCCAGGGCCGACTTATTTACCCTACACCACTTATGGTACACAGATATATAAAGTTTTTGCGCACGTCTACAGTGATTAGATGCATTTGAGACAAATCTAACTTTTATTACACCGACCGTTCAGAGAGCAATTTTAAGCTTGTCTGTCCGTCTTGTGTTCTAGTGTTCAACCTACTGGCCGCAATTTTTTACATATTTTGATGAAATTTGGTGCATTGGCGCATTTTAGCCTAAGGGCAAGAGCTATTGAGAATGGTTCAGGTTAGACCGTTTTTTCAACCACTCCACATATATGAAAAGTCGTGGCATAAGTTATTTAATGGTGGCACCGTCGTCCATTATAATCGTTTTACATGGTTCCCATTCTTCTTCTTCAGATATACCATATATGTGGAATTTTTCATATATGTTGTATTTGTTGTGTAGTACGAGTAGTGAGGAAAAGCACCATTATTTTGCTATTGTAAACCTAAGTATTTTGAATATCCAATGCGCGTAGGCGCATTCCCCGGCACTTCGCCCGGTATGGGCTATTTTCATTATAAACTGACCAGCAACAGTTTCCAATGCTTTAGTCAAATTTGAAACCGACATCCGACTGTTTCTAATCATCAAAATTTTTACCACATCGCCCCACAGGCGAACATGCAAGGCCAACATGTCTAGATTGGACGGCCGGATTTCGCGACAACCAAATCGGTCCCAGCGAGCTGAAACCTGAACTCAGTACACCATAATTGGTTGTAGCTACAGTGAGCGCTCAGTCGACAAAGGCACCGTTTAGGTACACACAACGCACCACCAGATGGTGGCCACTAAGCATCTCTTTTTTTTTTCCTTATTAAAAAACAAAAAAAAACAAAAAAAAGACTGATTGAGATTTAATATTGATCTGCAAAGCGTCCTTGTAGGCGTTGCAAGCTTTTTTGAAAAATAAATATACACCTCCAACCTACTCGGTGTTAGATTTAAGGTTTCACCGTTTATGCCCTACACACCTTGTGACACAGGGTATATTAAATTAATGCGAACGTACGTAAAACTTAGAAGCGCTTAAGATAGATCCACCTTTTAATATACCGATTCAACTCGGAATCAGAATCTAAGCCTATCTGTCCGCCCGTCGATCTGTCCATCTAAGCTAAAAGTTGTAATTTTTGAGATATTTTGATGAAATACGTTAAACTAAGAACTAAGGAACGCTTTCGAAAATGTTTTGGATCGTGCCACTTTTTCGAGAAAATTTTGGAACGGCTGGGACAATTTTTTGAACGCCCTCTCTTATAAAGAAAACTGGTATTCAAACGACAAGAAGATCTAATTTGCAATGCTTCATGATGAACATCAGATCAAGATAAAAAAATTAACTGTACCAAATTTGAATCATCTTGGCCTATTTTTTGGATTCTATCCTATATACAGATTTTCACGAAAATTGATCCTTTGTAGGGCAGAAAAGCCTACATTTTAATATGTTATGATGAAACGTAACCGACGACAGTAATTTAAGATAAAAATAGGTTTGGACCACCTCCGCCTACTTTTGAATCTTAGCCTATAAAAGGATTTTTACGAAAATTTTTGTTCGCACCATGAATGCCTCCTTTAAATCTTATCCTGTGTAAAGATTTGCATGAAAACTTTTTTTGGGGGCAGAAAAGTGCAAGTTTTAATATTTTGCGATGGGCATTGGTCCATACTGATAGTTGGATATAAAAATTAACTATGTTGAGTTTTGAATACATATCCCAATTTTTGAACCACTTGGGCACAACCATTCTAAACCCCTATTGCAAAGGGGTGTAATTTTTAATATATATAGAGTTCCATAGCAGTAAGTTCATATAAAAACAGGGTATAATTTTTGTGCTCTATGGCAAAAATAAGAATTGTATGAGACAATGCGGTGTAGGGTATTTACAGTCGGCCTTGCCCGTCCATAACATTTTCACGCTCAAAATGACATTTTGTCAATTTTTAATGCCAGACACGCTAATCAATCAATTTTGTATTGACAAACCTTAAGACAGAAATTTTATTTAAAAAGAAAGTGTGCAAAAATCATAGTAAAAAATAATTAGGAAAGGTAAAATAACGTTGGAGTAAGCAAGTGCCAGATACCCATTAGACAAGACAAAGAGATAAGATAGATATATTCCGATAGCGATCTTTGTATAGAATATTTGTGAAAGTTTAATCAATGCAGATGTCTGTTGTAATAATAAATTCACTCTTTTTTTTTATGCTCTACACCGCTTGTAGCAATGTGTTTGTGCGGATGTGTACTAACCGCAGAAGGACATGTGGTAGACTCGCATTCTATGATGCCGATAATTTTTGAATCAATCTAAACAAGTCTGTCCGTCTGTCTAATCTTGTTTTCAAACTGTAGGCCCCAAATTTTTGAGGTATGTTGACCAAATTTGTGTCGACGCCAACATCTTTTACCCCCGGGGCAAACCCTACTGAAAATGATTCGAAGCGTTTCTTAAGAAGTCGTTAATCGAAGAAGAAGAAGAATCGTTATCTAACGGTAGAATGCGCTTTGTATGCTACTTTGCTACTCTGCTTTCTTGCTTGTTTTTTTCCTCTCCCCCTCGCTCTCTCCCTCTCTCTCTCTCTCTCTCTCTCTCTCTCTCTCTCTCTCTCTCTCAACGTATTTCAGATGAATATATTATTATTTGTTTCTTTTGTTGTGGTTATATCTTTCTAGTTTCGTTTAAGATTTCGAATTATTAAAATCCAATAATAATGAAGCATCCATTGATGTAAGCTGCTTATCTAAATTCATTATCAAATCTCTATATTTAACGTCTACACCTGCTTTGACAACGTAATCTGAATATGTCCGTAGTCCCATCGACCTATGTACAAGTGATTTCCGGCACACCACTGACAATCCTGCAAGTAAGAGACTTGAGAATCAATTTAAACATTCTCCTCTCGACAATGCGACCCCTATCTTGCTGAAAAACCGCACCCGACAGTCAGCTCTGACACTCCGTTTCCACCGAAGTATTTTGCGGCGTTACCACTCGTACATTAAAAAGTACATCTGGTATTAGAGTGAGTGGTCTCCGTGGATCGCATAGTTTTGATTCGATAGTGCTTTGCGATTACCGTGCCTGACTTATGGACATATTTTTGGTTTTAGATTATCCATACCTGCTGAACGCAATTCAGCTAATATCCGACTTAGAAAACATAAAAAACCTTATAAAACAGTCTAAGAACACATGTAAACAGTCTTAAACAGTCGAAAACTTCTGAAGAGCATACGCCAGACCCAACTCCCACTGTTGGTACGCACACACAGAACTGTTAGTTCAATTTTGGGCCTCCATTGTAGCCGATTTCTTAGACACGAAGTAAGCACTTTCGATGACTTTTTCAAGTTGGACTTCCCGTTGCCGGGACCTGATGAGCGACCAATTGAATGCCTTTTTAGAAAATTCGAAAAGATAGCATATTGCAGGTATACGCGGAAGTGATGATGGCCAGATGATGAAATGCAGCAGGGTTAAGTCGAGTCGGAATATTTTTGACTTTACAAATGGTATAATATTTAAATACGGACGTCTTCGTTTCTGTTAGCTAACATAGCAAAAAAAAATTTTACATTAACCTATTTCCCTACATTTAAAATCTAATAGCTCTGATATAATTTTCTATATATTTCTTTTTTTCTACATGTTTAACGCGCTCTATATAATCACAGGTTAAATTAATAGAAATTTCATTAATTTACTTACTATCCGGTAATAGTTATGTAGTTACGTTATCAGTAAAATTGCATTACTACTAACTAACATATAACACATGACACTCTACCGCAAGCATATAACAGCGCCAAAAGTGCTTACAGAGCATATGTGCATAAAGGATAAAAATCCTTGCCTAACATAAGGCAATGAAAATTTCACGAAACCAAAAAAACCTGAAGAAAAAAAAAACAAGAAAAAAAGAGAACAAAATTCTTTTAGAAGAGAGACACAAAATGCAACTTGACTTAAATGGTTGTATTTAAAGAGTAGAGCGATTACGATTAAAAAATGTATGAGAACTAAATGGAGCAGATATATGAATTAAATTGAACTCTTTCCGCTTGTTTTTTTTCTTTTATTTGCACCACAAAGAAATATTTGCATGTTTGTGTATTACAGAACAGTCGCAATAATTAATTAATAACTACTTACATTACAATGAAGAATTTTTAATTAAGAATTATTTAGATAGAAGTAGTTATTGTTATTGTTGCTTTTACAGACAATTCTTTGTTATTTATAGTGAAACTATTGTTTTTTTTTTTTGTTTCTTCTGTGTTATCTCGCCTTGAGGAAACTCTTTAACGCACAATATTTATACGATATCGGGGCAGCTCAGATTATGTGATGTGTGCGCGTATATAGGTATATAAGTAGCGAAATATATATGGGTGTAAGTGTGAACGTGGACATTTTTATAAATTTTGTAATTGCAAATGATAATCTTTTAAAATAATGTTCTTCTTATACACTCCGTTAAACAATAGTGAACGATATGCTTCCTTCGATTGACTCTGACTTATATTCATATATATACATATACAAATATATATATATATATATACATTTATATATATATATATATATACACATATATATATACATACATATATGTATATACATACATATATATATAAATATATATGTAAAGAATGAAGGGAAGACACTTTCAGAGTCCATTGTATGCACATTTCATTAGATTCTATAAATGCAAAAACTTTTACTGACAATTTGTCTCACTTCAAGTTTGGTTATTATATTCTTTCTTTCTACTAGCTACTACAAATTCTACAAAAGTTGCTTTCACATCTTTACTATATTTTGTTTTTAAATATTTTTGCTCTTTGCTTTTATTTTAAGCTTTTAAATTTTTCCATAATTTCTTTTTTCGATTTTTATTTTTCAACAAATTCAGTATACTAAGCGTGAAAATTTCCCCTAACGTCCGTTTCTTGTCTCTCTTTTCACATCGTACACCTCGTTTTCATTGCTTCATTTTTTTTTCTTTTTTTTCTTCTTCACTTACTACACTTATAAAGGTATGGGTACCGTCATAGTGTTATGTGATAAAGTTCATTTCTTTTTTTTTTTAATTATATCTTATATTTTCTTTTATATTTTTATTAATTCTCGTATTTTAATTTTTTTTTTTTTTTTTTTTGACGCAAACAGCGCACAATTTCTTTTTCTTAGTTTAGTGTTATAAAAAAAATAAGTGGGTCATCTTCGGTCGTTTAATTGGTTCTTCTATTTGTAATCACAATCACGACGAATCGATATTTACTGTGTGTGCTACAAGGATTTTATTTTACCAACGTTAACGGTAACATATTTTTTGGCGTTTCTTACATTTAGAAAAAGATAGTAAGAGCATTAAATTGTGCTCTTAAATGTTGTCGTAACATGAATAAATCGCAGGGTTGCTTTTTTTGAAAAATATTTGCAGGTTAAAAATAAATACACATTCTAAGGTAATTCACACACTTGTCACTTGATACTTATGATCCGTTAACCTCATATATAATTTAAGCCGGCTCCTAATATTTTTTATTGCCTTAAGTTATTCTATGCCTTAATACACGCACGGGAAATTCGTTTGGTATAATGATATATAATTCATATTTTAAAATTTTTAGTCGAAAAAATACTTTAATTGACATTACTACACGATATGCTTATAAAATTTTTTTATTGTAATTTGAATGTTAAATCTGTTGAAAGTTCCGTGAAATAATCTATTAAATCCGTTGAAAGTTGGAACTTATTACAGTAGCAACACGTAAATGTTAATTTAATCTAGTTAATTAATCTATTTGTTGCTGTGTGGAAGGAATTTGGTGCAAGAAACCGTGACCAATGTGTCATCATTTTGAAAAGTGCAGATAAAAGCAATATTATATAACTATATATATAAATCACTAATTTCTTTCTTCTATTTCAGAATAAATATTCGTCCACCATACTCTCCGTTCAATGGTATAGGCCTACAGGGGAGCCTCCCATTTAAAACAATCCGCAACGCGCCTATCGCGGTACCTCAAGGTGGCGTGGAAAACCGCAAATTTTTGTTTTCATTATAAGCTTTCAAAATTTATTTATTATAATTCGAAAATATATAATGTTGAAGGTATGTATTTATAAACATATAAATAAGTAAATTAGACAAAGATAAATAGAATAAGCTCCAACAACTTCTTTTAATAATAAATTTCTTCACCTTTGTTGATATGAAAATTATTTAAAAGTTTTGCAAGGAGCATTTAATAGAAAATTAAGGAAGCAAAAAATTGGATTATGAAAAATAAATAAAAGAAATTTTTCTCCTTCACGCAATACAAAAAATTTATATAATTTCTATCAATACTTTGTTTACTGTCTTTTTTGTAGACACATTATTTATTAGAACGTCATTTGATCGTCACAATGGGAAAAGTTTGAATTTGTACAACCAAAGCACAATAACAATGAGAATTAATTTAATTGCTCAATTGTTTTTAACCTACGCTAACTCTCTTTTTTCTTTGTCGCTGAAATAAAAAAACATGTATGTGTGCAGAGTAGAGAGTTGCTTGTAATAAATAAGAAAAATAGTCAAAAAAGCTCCTGTTATATGAGAAAAAATGGCAACGCTGTTCAGGCGTCTCTGTTAAGAAAGATAATTCGTTCAGGCGTCTCTGGTAAGAAAGATAATCTGTTCAGGCGTCTCTATTAAGAAAGATAATCTGTTTAGACGGCTTTGTTAAGAAACATAATCTGTTCAGGCGTCTCTGCTAAACTGAAAAAACAAGAAGTGTGGCAAAGTGCAAAGCAATAAGAAGAAGAAAACGATTTATTTGAAAAATTATTAACTCATTGCCATAGCGAAAAGACGGTTTTGAGAAAAGTGTGAGAGTTTTTCTTATGGAAAGGATTTGTTATTTTGCCAGTCCTTATAGCATTTTAATTCCAGTAAAGAGAAAGAAACAGTTATAGTTGAGACTTTTCCTCAGATTATCAAGGGTTATCTCTACATATAAACGGATTGTTTTTAATTGATTAGTTCGTTATACTTACCATCAAAAGAAACGGTATTTTAGGGTGGTTTCATAATTGAAGGACATAACTCAGGACTGTTTTATAATATGCTTTATATGTACAAAAAAATTCATCCTAAAATAATATAAAACAAAAAGAAAAATAGTAATTTTTACATATACAATGAACACACATAACGAAGAACAGAAGTTTTCAGTAACTGAGACCTAAAATGAAAACAAAAATGTAATGGAGGCTGGGTAAAACTCTAAGATTTATGTTTAATTCTTCTGATCTAGGAAACTCAACTCTCAACTCTCAACAGTCTCAACTTCAATTCTTATTATTTATTATTAATTTAAAATAATAAATTCTAAGACTAACGGACTAAAGTCAACTATTGAGACTGAAGAAAATATATTGCAAAATCGTACATAAAAGTCTTTTTTCTTTCAACTCTGTTCACATGGTGCTTTTTTGTATAAACCAAAGTAATTTTACATGTGCACAAAGAAGTTTGACTTCAAGATGTATCTTCAGATATATAAAATATATGTATATATACAATCAAACTTCTTCAATTTTAGTGCTTCAATTACTCCAGTCTTGTCAACTATATAAAGAAATCGAAAAGCAGGTTGACCGTACGTAAAATACCAATTACGAGGAAGATTTTAGTACTGACTGTCGCAGCAGCTCAGAAGGTTTATATGGGAGCTCATCAAAAAATGGTAAGCACAACTTACGGAAATTAGCTACCGAAAGTTGCTATCCCGAAATTATGTATAGTGTTCGAGATAAAACAATTGGACTTTTTTAACCACCCCCTTATGTCGCTCATAACGTGTGACCGACGTGTGACTGATGTAATGTAATTCTGGAAACATATGAAAATATTCAAGCAATGTGGAAGTGCCATTACATATGCCAATGTGAAGAAGCAAGTTGTAGTGAATACCAAAGGCGGATTAATGTATTCGTTCGAAGAAATATGGAGTTATTGCTGTGTTCTTAATTTTGTGAACAAGTATTAGAATTGTCTTTCATTTTTTCGCTGATGCGAAAAACCATAAATAAACAAAATATCATTAACTAAACATTTTGGAAGGATTTTTAATTTTCAATAGTTTCTTGTTGTGACAATCGTCAAGGAATCCCAGAAGGATTTTAATTATTGGTTTTTAATTATTATTATTATTTTAACGTTATGTGACTCCTAGCGACCATAGGCACCATATCATTAAATTTTCGAAACTGTCTGTTCTTTCCTTCCTCCAATATCAATGTTAATATATATTTAAATAAATATGAGAAATCCGATTGCTCTTGGTGATATATTTCTTACTAGGAAGTACGGTTTTTGATCTCTAAGTATATATTTTTATGGTATTTAGTGTTCTCATGGGTAAACAAAACGTTTCCTGTTCACTTTTGCAAGATACAAATTATAAAAATATCATCGCTTTTTGTCTTTTTCTTTGATAAATACATTTATTTGTCATTCACTACATGTTTGAATTTATTTCTTTCGAACATAAAATACAGGTGTTTAAAATTTTTTATTAAATTCAAGTGCTAAAAATTGAAAAAAAAGAACAAACGATAAAATGAATAGGAAAATGGAACATAAACAAAAGCAATTTTTTTTTTTGGAAATACAATATATATATATATATACATATATATATGTGTGTACATACATGTTAGTTTAGACACATTCAAGATTATGAGTCTCTTTAAATGTTGAATTCATACTCCATAAAGTATAAAACGAAAGTAATTCAATTTTTATCTATATTTGTAGTTTTCAGCTTTTTCTCTATCACGAAATGGGCAAAGGGAGTATATTTAAATGTTCATGTATTTATTTACTTGGTTCTAAAATATTTGCAGAATATTTTTCTCTAACCACAAGACTCTATTTGTATCACTATTTAAAAATTTTTATTGTTTTGTTTCAGTTATTACATATATTTTGTTAATTTTTCTTTTGTATTAGATTCCAGTTAAACTTGCTTTTCAGTATAGTTAATTTCATTTATTGTTTTTTCTCAACACACTCAAAATAACGAAAAATGCCACTAATGGCAAAAATTGTCAAAAAAAAAAGGATATTTTCAAGAATAATATACGAGGGGAAAACTACAATTTTCTACTCGCATTTACTTTTCACCGTCAACATAATTTGATTAGTTTGCCGTATTAAATAAAGTGCACTTAAAAATACTGCATTCGATCTGCAAGAGTTAAAAAAATAAATTCTATCATCTGTATGAAAATAAAAAACAATTTTTTTTTTTGGTTTCTAAATTACTTACTGCCCCTCTTTAAAGTATTCCTTTAATGTTGTACTGAATTTCTTTGAATATTTCACAAACTCTTTTTTACGCTGTTCAACAGCTTGTTTGCCTGTCACTCCTGGTATAAAGTTACCAATTTCATTGACAACATCCAAGAGTTTTTTAATAGCACTGGCGATTTCTCTTTAAATTAAAATTAATTAAGTATTACCAGGATATCATAAGTAAAAATTCAATATACACACTTAATAGTTTCCAAAAATGTTTTACGATCTGTAATTTCATCAGGTATACGACTTAGAATAACTTTTAGTGCCACCGATTTACGATTGAGTTCCTGGAATGGTTCTTCGGTACGTGTCAAACGATATTCATTCACTATATTAATTATAATAATTACATTGTGTACAAATGAAGATAATAAAATGCTGTTTGAAGCAAATCAAACGAACTTACGATCTGAATCAGTTATATTGCCTTGCAAGCGTAAAACAGCCTCATTTATATTCACGTTAAGTTCAGCACGACGTATGATCGCCATTATAAGATCATAACAAAATCCCGGATTGTTTTGCTCTGTCTTAAGTATAGCCGAACGGAGTGACTGAGCAGCGCCTACATCGCGTCGTTCCAACTAACCAAAAATGAATATATAAAATTGCGTATTTACATAATGAAATTGTTTTTCCATGACTGACCTGTGCGAATATAGGTCTTAAAATAACTGGCAATACAAGTGAAGTTGGCATTTCCCCCATTGTCATTTTAGTTTCACTTAACTTTTATGACGTCGTCTGGTCAATCTAAGAATTGCGCTGGGTTGGCATCAAGAAATATATACGAAACTATGTGTATTGTGTGGCGATAAGTTTATTAAATAGCTTCACTCGTCCTTTTTGTAAACTATTGTTCTAAACGGAAAAACAATATAAAAACAATGAAGACGGAAGAACTGAATGATGATTTTTAAAGAAAATTAATCACAAAGATATCAAAATAATGAAATCTCTCACTTACCAAAACAATCAGTGTTGCCAATATTTACAAATCAATCTAATGGTTTATGAAGCGTTAAGAGTTGTTACTTATTTTTACCGTGAGGAGATTGAATGGAAGTCGTACGTATTTATATCCAATACGTAATGGTATTTTTCAATTTTTCTTATTTTTTTTTTCAAGGTAATCGAAATTCACAAATTGTAAGGTGGCAATCGTTTTTTTTATGTTTATATTAAGATATATGATGAGAATGCTTATGTATTTTATTAAAGCCCATAACGAAGCATTAACATCGTTGTTCCTATTCATTTAAAAAAAACGGTTTTTAATACAATACGCTTTTAACTAATTTAGACTTAAAGGCATAAGAAATTGTCATTTACACGATGGGGAAACTTATGACAATGATAGTGGTAACCCTGCTGTCGTAGTAAGAATTTTTGCAAGTTCTGCATTAACTTTTAATTTGTTATAATTTTATGCAATAAAAAAATCAATGAAAATAACTAAAATTTATAATCAATGACAATAAAAAGCATAAATGTAAAAATTTAGAATTCAAACGACAGGTACATAGACGAGATATAAGAAAACAATAAGGTATATAGCAAAAAGGCGATAAAGAACTTGTTTTCGTTTTTCTTGCAAGTTCCCCAATTTAATTAGAACTCAATAAAGCGTAAACCGTGAGATTAAATGAAAAAAATTCAACTCCTGCTCTAGGCTACCATCCAAGCGCAAAAAAAGCAACAATAGCCATGTTGAAGGTAATTTGAAAGTGAAAAAAAAAGAAAAACCATCTAATGTAAATGCTTTTGCGCTTTTGTTCTCGTCAAACAGGGTAAAGGGCAAAGATCCTTTGAGGATATCTGGCCGGCGGCGCGCATAATTGTTTTAAAATTATTAAAGCAGGAAACCGTATCCCAAGTGGAATGGCAAGATTTGTTTTACGGGGTGCATTTAGTGTGCTTATGGGATGAGAAAGGCGCTGCCAAGATATACGATTGTTTGCGTACGGACATTGTGGAATTTATCGTAAATGCACAACGCAAGGTTCAATCTCAAAGAGGAGAGCAAGCATTACTAATGACCTATATAGTGGAGTGGCGTAAATTTTTTACTCAATCCAATTACCTGCCTTTACCATTTCGTCAGTTAGAACATTCATTTCAATCCAAAGTTCCGTCATCCAGTTCGGCGACTTCCTCGGCCTCCACGTCAGCATCTAGTTCCTCAGCCGCAGCGGCTTCATCTTCCTCAGCAGCGGGGGCTAGTACGTCAACATCTGCCTCCGCATCTTTATCGTCTTCCAATAAGAAAAATCCCACCGAGGACAGTATTGTACGTAAACTGATGCTGGACTCGTGGAACGAAAACATATTCAAGGATATTAAGGATCGTTTACAAGAATCTGCCATGAGAATTGTTCATGCCGAACGGAATGGTGATGCTTATGATGCCCAGCTAGTGATCGGTGTACGCGAATCATATGTAAATCTTTGTTCCAATCCAGACGATAAATTGCAAATATATCGTGAGAATTTTGAAGCAGCTTATTTAGATGCGACGGCATCTTTTTATCGATTAAATGCTGCCGAACAACAGCAAATTAATGGTGTGTTGGCTTTCATGAAATACGCTGATGCTAAACTACGCGAAGAAGAGACAAGAGCAAAGCGTTATCTAGAGCCTAGCAGTTACGGTGTGTTGGCTCAAACCTGTGTCAAAGTATTGGTGGGCGATCACATGAATACTATTATCGCCGAGTGTGCTCCATTAATCAAAGAGTACGAAACAGATCGCTTAAACTTAATGTTCCGTCTATTGGATAGGGTTCCCAACGGTGTTGATCCCATGTTAAGAGATTTGGAAGCCCATATTGTCTCCGCAGGTTTAGCTGACATGTTGTCGGCCTCTGAAATTATAACGCAAGACTCGGAAAAATATGTGGAGCGTTTATTAGAGTTGTTCAAGAAATTCAGCGCTTTAGTTAAAAATGCCTTCAGCGATGATCCACGTTTTCTAACGGCACGCGACAAGGCCTTCAAAACAGTTGTTAACGACACAAGTGTTTTTAAATTGGAATTGCCTACTGGTATACAGAATAGGGGCGTTAAGTATACAGCTCCCGAAAGTAAATGCCCTGAGCTGTTAGCCAATTATTGCGACATGTTATTGCGACGTACACCGTTAAGTAAACGCTTGACCAGTGAACAAATAGATGGACGTTTACGTGATGTCTTATTGGTATTGAAATATGTTAATAATAAGGATGTGTTTATGCGTTATCATAAGGTGCATTTAACTAGAAGGTGATTGAATTTACAATTGAATGCAATTTGTTTATTAATATATTTGTTTATTAGACTAATTTTGGGTACTAGTGCCGACAGTGAGAAGGAGGAAGACATTGTCGAGTGGTTGAGAGAAGTAGGTATGCCTGCGGATTATGTTAATCGTTTGGCACGCATGTTTCAGGATATTAAAGTAAGCCGCAAATAATTTTTCAATCCCTTTTGTACTATATTTTTCACTTGTTTCATTTATTTGTATTTTTAGGTTAGCGAAGATTTGAACACACAATTCCGAAATTCTACTGGTCGTCACGATGCCATTAATATTAAAATTTTAAACGCTGGTGCATGGGCAAGGTGCTCTGAACGCGTATCGGTTAGTTTACCGCTTGAATTAGAAGACTATATACCCGATGTAGAAGAATTTTATAAGAAAAAGCATTCCGGTCGGAAACTGCAATGGTATCACCACATGAGCAATGGCACCATTACATTTGTTAATAATTTTGGACGTTATGATCTCGATGTAACCACTTTTCAAATGGCTGTGCTCTTCGCTTGGAATCAAAGACCTCACGACAAGATATCTTATGAAAATTTACGTTTAGCTACAGAATTGCCAGGCAAGTAAAGACATCGCGGGTAATTTAAATATTAAAAAAAAAAAAAAACGACAGATTATCAAAAACCATATACGGGTGATAGACTTTTTCAATTGTTTTGCTATTCATTTACAGAAATTTTAAAATTTTTTAGATCCCGAATTAAGACGTACTCTGTGGTCCCTGGTGGCTTTCCCCAAATTGAAGAAGCAAATACTTTCCATGGAGCCCAACTGCCCCACACCTAAAGACTTTACAGAAAATACTTTATTTCAAGTTAATCAAGAATTTGCTGTAGTCAAAAATGGGAAATCACAGCGACGCGGAAAGGTATTGACATATAAATTCAACAAATCTCTCCTCTTATTGGTCGGAAATCTCTTTGTTTTTTTCTTTCAGTTAAATCTTATTGGCCGTCTGCAACTAAGTACGGAACGCTCTATACAGGAAGACAATCAATCTATCGTACAGTTGCGCATTCTGCGTGTGCAAGAAGCCATTATTAAAATAATGAAAATGCGCAAACGAATAAACAACGCTACATTGCAGGTAAGTCTTTAAAATTTTACGAAAAATTTATAAATGAATTCAATGGGCTCAACCCCACACCCCCTTTCATTTTCAGGCTGAATTGATCGATATTTTGAAGAATATGTTCTTACCTTCGAAGAAAATGATAAAGGAGCAGCTCGAATGGCTCATCGAACACAAATATATGCGACGTGACGACGATGACATTAATACATTTATATATATGGCTTAAAGGAAGAACATGTTATATCTATCACGCATTATCGTATTGTGGCCATTAAAAATAAGTAAAAAGAAATTAATATATATAAGAAAATTACTGTCGTGGGGGAGAAGTTTTTCACAACCTTTATCATTAACACAAAAAAAGTACTCTTCAAAACTTACTCATAAGTAGGAATATTTTAAATTTAAATGTTTTTTTTTAACAATTTTTTTTTCGTTAGTTATGTAGTTTTTTTTTTGTTTTTTTTTTTTGTAATGCTTTTTCTAACATATGCGTTCAAGTTTATTTTTTTTATTTATTTCCAAACATTCTTCCGCCCTCTTTATGAGCTTTACGAGCGCTTTCGAAACTTTTCATTATCATGTATTCTTTCTTTAATTTTGTTTTATCTTATTTTTTAATTTATAAATGTCTTTTTACATACTTATATTTTTTATTTATTTTTTATTCCAAAATGTATTAGTTTTTATTTCATCTGCCATTTGTCTTAAGTTATTCCATAAAACTTCAACATCCTAACGTGCTCAGCACGTAATCATGTTAAAAAGAAAAAAATTGTATACACAAAATGTGCTTAATTATGTTTCCAGTTTTTTTTTTTTTTTAAATTAATTTCTATGAAATAAAATGAAGAAATCTTTACAAGTTTAATGACGTCGTTTGAATGAAAAAGTTTTATTAATTTGAATTATGAAATTAGCGATAGAATGAAACGGCTATAAAGTAATTGTCTCGAGTCACGAGCAGTAATTGAGTTAATTGCCTTTATTTCTTGTGCGTTCTTTCTATTTGTTTTACTTATGTGTTGTATGTTTATGTGCAAAACCATTTTCAGAATTCCTATGAAGGTTTGTAAACAGTTGAAGTCCCAATCCCGAAAATTGGAAAATAATAAAAAAAAATGCCTTATTGTGTCGGCCTTCGAAAGATATACAATCAGTGGCTTGGTTCAGCCGTTCATCTTAAAAACATCAGAAAATATATATACATTCCCTGAAAATTGATTATATTTAAGTAAAACGCGGTGAAGTGAGAATCTCTTCACAATTGCGAATGAAACAAATTTTGGTTCAATTTTAATACAAAATTATTTTTTATTTTATACAGTTCTTGGGAGTCGGATTCTCTTAAAATTCTACAATTTTTAATTAGCTTAAAAAGAACTTTTACAACATATCAGACATATTTTCAGGATAATGCATGCCCCAACCGTCAAAGTTTAAAATTAATAATCCGAATTAATATAAATATATATAATATAGGAAATCTTAAATATTAAGATATTTTTACTTTTATAAAATCCTTTCTACATGAAGAGAGTTGCAGATGGAAGGAAAGGTATTAATCAATTTCTTCAAAAAAAAAATCATAAAAAACAGTGAACATTTTTTTGCTGCACAGAATTGTAATGATTCCATGTCCTGTCTTCATTCAATATTTCAAGTGATATGGAAAAAAGCTTAGAATTCGGGATGAAATGTTGTAGATCAATCCAATGTCTCTATTTCCGTCCTTTATTTGCAAAAATTAGGGGAACGATGGGGACGACAAATAAAGTTCTTCCGCAACGTGGATTGAAGTGGCCCATTTCGCTTTGTGAAAAATTGTTTGTTTACTTTAAAGCATTCCTAACACAAGTTGCCTTAACAAAGGAAGATAAATAAGAACGATTTGAGAAAAAAATCCAGTTTTATTGATTACTTACATCACTTTAATTCAATAAAACTTGAGTTTTTATTGAAGTCGAGAAGTAGAGCAGTCTTTTTATATATATCAAATCTTCCAAAGACTTCTTGTAGGCTACGCGATAAGCGAATATATCGGATTAGAAAGAAAAAGGCGCCGCTTTTATGACAGAAGTCGTTGAAAACGAAGTGGAAGTGAATGAAAAAAAGTTAATTGTGAACATATGGGCATGAGGGGATGACATCAAACATCTAGACTCTGCCTAAAAGAATTCCTTTTCGACGTTTTCAGACAAGTCTCTCAATTGCATATGCAACATATAAGCAGTAGATAAAAGAAACGTTACAAATGCAGTAGTCATATACATAATGCAATAGAACATGAAGATCATTGCAAGTCAACGCCGATGCGTAGTGGAGAAGTGCAGATGGACACAGATTACGAAGATTTTTTAAGATTCGAAGAAATTGAGAAACAAACGAAAAACAAACGGAAAAACAAACGGAAAAACAAACTGAGGAACAAAAGGAGGATAGCCCTGACAGATATAATATAAATAGATACATCAACGGTATATACGACACGGAACCGACAACATAGGCGGAGGCAGCACGGAGGAAGAAGGATCGACGCCTTGAACCCACCGTAAACCCGGATGAAGAAGCTGACAAAGTGGAGCCGGACATTAAGGCACTGCGAGAGGTCGTGAATACCTTGACTGCTCACGGCAAAATCGTACAACTTCATTTCGATGAAGTTTTTACAAACCAAGACGCCAAATATTCTCGGTCAACGGACCGATTATACGGATGCGCCTACCTCAATGGAAAGGCCCAGGCGTACAAGACTGTACTCTGTTTCGAAGTACGTAGAGTTCAACATGCTACTCAGCGCTATTCCCATCACCAGCACCCGTTGCGAAGGTAGCATGCAGTTATTAGACACGATCCTGGACGCCGTCGAGGAGATCGGGCTCAATCTAAAAACAGTCGTTTGCGACAGATGCTCGGTAAACAGATCATTTCTAGCTAATTTTGTAAATGGGATTTACACAAAAAGAAGGCAAGACGGAATAGAATACAAAATCCCCGTTATATTCGATTACATTCATCTGTTGGTATCGCACCACAGAAAATTATGCGGAGACAAACAAAACTACGATCCCAGTTTGCTACTAAAGATACAAAAACAGAAGACAAGAAATAAGAAACACCCCGAATGCAAATACTAGGAAAAAAGTGGCGCCATAGCGTCAACTGTCGGACCGAGATCATTCTCAGAAATTCTACGATTCTACAATAATATGACACCAGCGACCTTAAAGGCAGCGTTGAATAAAGAACTTGTGCAAGGACCCAAAGCGCGAAGAACGTACGAATATATTAATTTTATTATAATTATAATTATGAGCTGTTTAACCCGCTCAGAGTTGTTTGCAAGAACCTAAAATACGGAAGCAATACCATCGTGAAATAAAACAAATGTCCAAATGGTTAAATGTTTTTCATTTCACCCAAATAAACAGCGCCAACTGGGAGCAGCACAAGAAAACTTCAACCGCAGTGAAACAGTTTCTCAAGAATAAATTTAAGGCATGCTTGCTATCGATCAACACCCGGCTGACGACGGACCATTTCATTGAAATAATTGAAGAATTGCTGCGAGCTTTCCCTGGTGTATCTATCTGGGGATACAGAATGAGCCAAGATTTCCTCGAGAGGTTTTTTTGTAACATATCGCTAAAGCACAGAAAAAGAACAAGATCTTCGTGCGATGTATTAAAACTTGCGGTACGTTTAATCGAATCACAAATGCAATTTCGGAGAACAGGCCAGCCGACAACTGACGATTACGACATATACAGAGCAGTTGAATTACCAGATTCCAACAGAGACCGAAGAAGAGTTCCAACCGTTCGGCCTGGATAGAGTGGTATACTGCGGTTTGATAACT